>PVKM010002425.1:0-65267 GCA_004027735.1 Carollia perspicillata | reverse complement strand
CAAGGCTACACCGACCTATAG
This sequence comes from Carollia perspicillata, assembly GCA_004027735.1. Lineage (NCBI taxonomy): Eukaryota > Metazoa > Chordata > Mammalia > Chiroptera > Phyllostomidae > Carollia > Carollia perspicillata. The sequence continues at coordinate 65,246 of PVKM010002425.1, read as the reverse complement.
GGCCTATAGGGCTTGTCAAAGGTTCTTACCTGGTTTCCCGTTTTTGTAGACAAGGCAAACCTTCCCATTCCCATTGCAAGGATCCAGCTCAAATATCACGCTGCGAGAATCAAAGTGAGGCTTCTCTGGCTGGTTCTCACAGGCTGCAGACCCAGAAGGTAACGGTAATGTTCAAACACGCTCAACACCAACACATACTTACTCATCCAGCTCAGCTACAGTTAAAAAAAAAAACAAAATGGGGCCAAAAGCCTATCTATCCAATCCTAGACACATTCTTCAATATTGCTTTCAAATGTGGGTCAAATGAATTCTCTACTCTGAATGCCTGGACCTTACTAGGGGTGTCCAACCTGCAGCCTGCAGGCCACACGTGGCCCAGGATGGCTGTGAATGAGGCCCAACACAAAATCATGAACTCACCTAAAACAGTATGAGATGTTTTTGTGATTATGTGTCACACTGTATTTAATGTGTGGCCCAAGACAACTCTTCTTCTTCCAGGGTGGCCTATATATGCCAAAAGGTTGGACACCCCTGGGCCTTTTGTCTGGGCTCCCTGTTACCAATAGAGTCACACATCTGGGCAAGGGGGACATGAGGAAAACAAACTTGAGCTGCTTGGACCTGGGACTACACAAAGGCAGAGAAATCTGCATGGCTTGATGTTGACATAACTTTTTCTTTTCCCACATAACTGCTTTCCCCTTATTTATGGCATTTTATGATCTTTTGATTAGAATCCCCTGTCCTCAGTCTAAAATAAATAAAAAATTTAATTATGTTATCATTAAGTATGTTATGATTAATAGTAAGTCTGGCTCAAGTTAGAAATACCCACCTAGAAATAAAATATTTTGGAGTAACAGAAAAAAAGGATAAATTCTTAGAAATGCCAGCACCCAAAACCCTCTCTCCTGCTCCTTTCATTACAGCTAATGTACAATAAAGGAGAGTCTTAGTAACTGGGGTGGAGACAGCTTACAAATCTAGTAGAAACGGGATTCAACAAAGAACATAAACATAGCATTCTGAGTTACATATGTACATACACATATTTACATCAATTCAATATAAATGTGTAAATATTTCTATTTTCTCCTGGCTGGTGTGGCTCACTGGATTGAGCACCAGCCTGTGAACCAAAGAGTTGCTGGTTCGATTCCCAGTCTGGGGCACATTCCTGGGTTGCAGGCCAGGTCCCCTGGTGGGGGGGTGCACGAGAGGTAACCACAGATTGATGTTTCTCTCCCCCTCTTTCTAACTTCCCCTCTCTAAAAATGAAAAAAAATCTTAAAAATTTATATTTCTAATTTAAAATGTTTCTTTTTTTAAAACTTGGCTTTTCCCTCCCCTAGAGGTTCTACCTTTATATTTTTCTTGATCTCACACGGTCCTAGACACAGATATACACTTAAATACTGTCAAGAGTATTTGTTTAAAAATGGGGTATCACATGTTATCCGAATCTTGCAACGAGGCCACGGGGAAAGCCCTCTACAACATCTGGTGTAACTGAAGTGCGTTCTTTTTCAGGCTGCCTGGGTAGTCTGTGGGAGCGTGTGCACCCTACTGACAGGCACTCACCCATCATCCTTCTGCTGTGAGCGCTACAACAGCCTGTCTGGGACTGTCTTTATGTTCTGGTGTTTTCACTACAGGCACAGCTCGTGTTATCGAGCTCCGCTTTATTGGGCTTCACAGATATTTGCATTTTTTACAAATCGAAGGTAAGACCCTCTGCCAGCAAAAAGACGATGACTCACTGAAAATTCAGATGACAGTTAGCATTTTTTAGCAGTAACGTATTTTGTAATTAATGTATGTATATTTTTATATATACTGCTATTATATAGTTAATAGACTACAGTATACGATAAACATAACTTTCACATACACTGGGAAACCAAAAATGTCTTCTCTGTTACTCAGTCCTGCGAAGGCGAGCTGTCCTCTAGCTGGGGTCTCAGCTTTGTCCTCTCAGCTCATGGAGTGCGGGAGGCTCTGCTTGGGTTCCCCTCACTGTGCCGTAGATGGGAGGTTTGGGTCATAAGCTGGGGTTCACCTCCTTTGTTTTCATCTCTCAGCTCATTGTCCTCTGTTGCCTGATGTGTCTTGAAACCCATTGTCATGGACAATAGAAATTCTGTTTCTATTGTTGTTCCAGGTGGGAGGATACATCTAGTCTCTGTTATTCCATCATGAATGAAAGCACAAGTCCACACTGTAGGGTCCCACCAGATTTTAGGGGGCCTGTTGGGAACCGCCCTGCCTGGTTTCAGGAGCTGTAAACTGCCCCCATGGCTAAGACTGAGTGAGCGACCTCCGGACCATAAGCCACTAAGGAGACAGAACTTATCTCCCTGGAAGGAGCGTCGCTTCTGCTCCTTTTTTTCGTAACTGGCCCCCAATGCTTGATCAGTTAGCCAATGATGGGTAAGATTCCCCAAAAAGAGAATGACCTAAAACAGGCATGATCACATGGAGGCCCCAGGGAAGGACCTGGGGGCTATGGACAAAAGGGGTGCTGGATCCTCGTCCCTCGGCTTTGATGAAGCCTGACTCCCCTGAGTCCTCGAGAAGTCTCTGATAATTCCTTGGCTGCCTCGCCTCCTCTACTCAGCTTAAACCTGAAACAATGACAGAGGGCGGTGCACCCCTGTGCTGGAAAGGGTGGGCTCCCGGGGGATCAAGCCTGAGAAAGGATATGGAAATTCCTGTGATGCCTGCTTTGCTAAGAATGCTTTTAGTTAAATGATAAAGACCCGAGCAAGAAACAGTTTACTTTCCAAAGTTTCATAGCCTTTTAACTGACAGACCCTAAATCAGAGTAAGCCCTAATGGTTCCTTATCTATCGCCTAATCCTTACTGCCTGAGAATGATTAATAAGTTGTACCTGAATTCCTGCACAAGAAACCCAGTAAAATCACTGTCCAGGCAAGGGCCGGGACACTCTCCCCTTGAGAGAGTTGCAGGGCTACTCCGAGGCACCCTCCCCTTGAGAGGGTGGCCAGGCAGCTCTGAGGCGCTCCCCCCATTGAGGGAGTAGCCGTGCCGTCCCCTTTTACCCCACAGGACTCGGTAGTCCATGTGAATTTGTCTCATGTCTCATCCATAACGCTGCAGGCACTGTTAAGGTCTGCCCTCAGGCGTAAACTTTAAAAGAATAGGAAACTCATTCAGTGCGCTTCCCTTCTGCCACTTGTAGATGCCACTCCAGTTTCTGCTTGTTTTTGCTTACTCTCCAGCCCTTTTACCTGTTAAAATTTTTTCCCAGACTTTAGAGTATTGCTGGCATAAGTCTTGATCTGATAAAATGTAGACCATCGTGACTAAAAGAAGGTTAACATTTGATTTAAAAAAATCTACAAAGTCACTGTTACTAGTTCCTCAATAAAATTTATTTGGTTTTATGTCCATTTGTATATTGTCTGTACCTAATCATTTCACCCTTGGGAGCACCAGTGGGCTTGTTACGTTATTTGTGCCGGTTGTTAGTCATGGTGTGTTTTTTTATGTTCCTGCTTATTCAGTAGAAATTATCTTTTGAAAAATCATTTTTTTAAGATTTTATATATTTATCTTTGGAGGAGAAGGGAAGGAGAGAAGGAGAGAAATATCAATGTATGGTTGCCTCTTGTGCGTCCCCTGCTGGGAACTGGCCTGCAACCCAGGCATGTGCCCTGACTGGGAATCAAACCTTGATCCTTTGGTTCGCAGGCCTGCGCGCAATCCTCTGAGCTACACCAGCCAGGGCTTGAAAAATCATTTATAAAAACAAGTTGAGGCCTAGACTAACGCTCTCTTCCTCTGAGAATTTTCTTCCGACAGCAGAGTTTTCTACTGCGCTACAACTCACCTATCACACACACACGCACGCACAGCGTGCGAGTCAATGGTCTTTAGTGTGTTCACAGAGCCATGCAGCCACGGACACCATCAGTTTTAGAGCGTTTCTCGAGAATGAGCTTCTGTTCTTTGCCGCCAGTCCCCTGAGATGACTAGTAATCTGAGATCAATTTAGTCCAGTTTGGAGAGTTAGCATTTTCTGGGACACGCAGATGACTTATACCTGAGCTTCAGTTCACATGAGAGTGGCTACTTCTGGTTCGTTCTGTCAACTAGGGTGGTGCCAACCCAAAGGACAGCAGTGTTATGGGTGCCACCTTGTGTAGTTCTTGGACCCCACCCTGTCCCCCATCTCCCACACGGGTCAGATTCTCAGCTTTGCAGCAGCCTCTTGTCCCTTTTGAAAAGGACAATGTACCCCAGGCAAAAGCAACCCCCAATGCTGAGCCTCTTCCCTGGATTTGTTTTCTTCTGGATGTTGATCCACTACTACCTCATCACCTTGTTTCCTCTTCGATGTTTCTAGACGATCTTTATATTTTGCCCTGACCTCTCAGCCGTCTTCGGCAGGACAGCGGCTCTGAATCGCCTAGCTGCCATTGCCGGAAGAGGCAGTCTCTCTTCCAGTCTCAGTGTGGTCCTGAAAAGGACACAGAAGAGCTTTTTACATCAATCTGACAGTCTCTGCTTTCCAAAGTCAATCTCAGCATATTTAATACGATGATTGCACTGTTTCCTCTTAATGCTGTTATTTTATAATGTTTCTTCCTTTCCCTTTTTACTCATGTGATTTAACATTCCCCTTATTAGGTTGGCAATTTTAATGAAGTGTTTAAAATTCCTTTAGTGGTTATCTTCCTTTTCATTTGTCTGCTTGCATGACTGGATACACGTGACTCATTTGGAAACAACATACTACTATTTCCCTAACCAAGTGTGATAAGCAGAACTCTGAGACTCCTGCTCCTTGCCACATACCCCTTGTATAACCATCACATGTGCCCAGCTTGTGGCCACTTCGTTGCAGCTATGTTCCAAGCCAAGACCAGATGCCACCAAGGCCAGGTTTGGGACACCTGATGGGAGTCACGATGTAAGCTGAGATGAGTCGTCACTTGCGCCACACTTGGAGCTGCTTAGCAAGAGGTACAGGGCACGCCGAGTTCAGCTGCTGCTGGCTTGGGGTTTGTGGATTGAGTGATTTTAGGAAGGTTTGCAGCATGAGCCCATTCCAGTGGCTCCTGTGGAAAAGCCACTGGAAGCCGCTACGGCGCAGCTCACGAGTTGGGTGGGATGGGGTCTCAGGAAATCACCAGGGCAGGGCGGACAGTGTTAGCCAGGTTAACGGAGACCACAGACTTGGTGCCCACCTGTGCCACACTGGCTGCGGGGGAGGGCTCGACAAGGGAATGATGGTCCTGGTCAGCACTTTCATCCCAGAAGAGAGCTGCCCCAACCCCTGCCCTTCAGGTTCTTGCCCTGAAGCTAGTCAGTTTAGTTCCCCTATGTCTCTGCTGGTTTCTGAGCTGCTGCCCCAGCACCGGCACTTAGAGTGAGTTAGTGAACAAGGAAGGCCATCTGTGGGCCCCTCAAGAGGAGTTCCTGGGCCTCCAGCAGGCCTCTGTCTCACTTGCAGACAATCTCCCTGGTTTTCACAGCCAGATGTTATGGGGACGCCTCTTCCTTGTGCTGACTCCCTGGGCTGGGGAGCCTGGGGTGGGACTGTGAATGGTCACTCCTCAGGGGGAACCCTCAGCAACCAGCTGAGACATCCCTCCTGATTCTTAATTGCTGCACTGTGGGTGTGGAACATGCCCGTTCCTCATCCCCGCCCCAGTCTCGTGTGGCTGCTGGTTTGTCTCCTTAGGTATAGGGCTTCTGTTCATCTAGTCTTTAGGCAGAGCTCAGTGATGGTGGTTCCACCATTTAGTTGCAGTTTTGATGGGGCTGGGGGAGGAGGCGAGCACAGGGATTACCTACTCTGCCGTCTCGACCAAAATTCGATTTTAAATACATGTGTACACACATTCCCTTTGAGGAGATTCACTAATCCCTGTTTCCTTCCTCTCTCTGTATCAACATCTTGAGATGGCCATCCAGTTTCATTGTCTTTTGGTTAAAATTTATGTTCCTGAAGTTTGACACAGTCTTTAATAAACCTTATAACCTGTCTGCGAGGTGTGTTTGGTCTGTGTATTCGGAACGCCTGGTTCTCACCACTTCTGTCAGCAGCCTGTGTGCGCTCTTTCACTGTCTTCTAGTTCCCACTGTTGGTTAAGTCTGGTTATTATTCTTCCAAAAGTAATTTGTTATTTTTACTTAGAAGCATGTCATCTTTTTCCATTTTGTGCAATGCCTGTTTTCCCACGAATTCAATTTGAGTCCAGGAGAACTTTCCAATCTTCAGACAAATTTTCTCTTATAAGTGTTCACTTATTGCCTTTCTGTCTATTCTTTTTCTCGAGCACCTATAATTCCAATAGAAGGTCTCCTGAATCTATTTTCTATTTCTCTTACCTTACTACTTTTCCCCTTTGAAATTTTCTCATTTGTGTTTTTAGATATTTTTTGCATTTTACTTTTCAGACAACTCAGGTCTCAATGTTTATAGTCTCCAGTTCATCTAGTCAGTTGTTTAATCAAAAAATCTGTTTTTTTTTCTACAGGAAGTTTTTGTTTTGTCTTAAATGTTCTTAAGAGTCCTTATTCTTTTTATTTAGCTTTTCATCTGTGTCCTTTAGCAGTTTTATTTCTCTGGCTGTGTACTCTGATATATTTCTTCCTTATTGTTTTCTGACTGCTGAGTTCCCTGACAAAAGTCAGTATTTTTCTCCTTGGGTTGAAACAGACTTAGGTCTAGCTGTTGGATTACCTAAAAACCCAGATGCCAGGAGCCCGAGTGGCCTTTATCCCCCTGAGTACGTAGGGCAACGTGGTTGCTACTGCAGCCCGGTCCTCTGCTGGGCCCCCTGCGGTCCTCTCTGGTGTCTCGTCTACCTCTACTCTTCCAGCCTCAAGGGCAGGAAGACCCAGTCCACCCATTTAGCGACTTTGCCTTGGAGAGGTTGGCGGGCCCCAGCACACGCAGATGAAGTCAGTGTGACTTTCCCCCACCTTAGAGAATTCTCCACGTCTCTGAGCGACAAGCTTTTCCCAGGGTTCATCACTCTCCAGTCTCAGCTGCTGGACTCCTCCCATCTCAACACAACTGCCCAGCAGCTTGTCCAGTTGAAGGAGAAAGGCTTCTATCAGCTCTGTCTGCCCAGACTTCAATGCACCCCAAGGCCTCGGTACTAGAGATGCTAGTTGCCTACTCAATACTCACTCTCTTTTCCTTTCTGTTCTTTTATTTCTCTGATTTAAATCCCAATTCTGCTTGATGAGGCAATCAATACTGCACAGCAAAACATACCTCCTCACATTCCCTTGCGGTGACTGGGCGGTAACCTTTTGACTTTGTTCTGACCTGTGGCTACTGGGAGGGGCTTGTGAGAGAACTACTGCCTTCCTGATTAAGAAGGAAAAGATCCTGCCAAGAGACAGGTTTTCTTTTTGCCCTTTCCTCTTTCTCCTGCCTGGAACATAGATTTGAAGCTTGGAGGTAGAGCCCACAGTTCTCACCACGGTATGGATGAAAACCATACCTAAAGGTGGTGCACCAGGAAGCCAAAGGGAGACTTTACTGTATCCTGGTTCCAGAGTTCTTGTTAAAAAACAGAATCTGTTTAGTTTAGACATTGTAACTGCGTCTCCGTTATATGCAGCCCAACACAATTCTGACTGATGAAGTCCTCACTTCCCAGACTTGCTCAAAGCTTTTAGTAGCTGTTTGAATCATTAGGCATTTCAATCAGAAGTGGCAAAGAACTTGGAGGGAGGAAGGGAGCTGCATTTAGACTCCCAGGTTCCCAGCAACCTCACGATATTGAAGTGCTGAGTGCAGTTTCATCTGTAACATTCACTCATTTACCAGGTATTCATTAAGTATCTACGATGTGCCAGACACTGAAATGTGAGCTAGAAACAAAGATCCCAACACTAGCATTCCTTCATGGAAATTTCCTTTGATGCAGGCTGTTTTTAGCCTACTCCGTGGTCCTGAGAAGGCACAGCTGGCAAGGGCTTGGGGGAGCACATCACAATGCCACATCATCTTCCCACGGTTTTCAGCATTATCACAGGAAAACAAGCAGGCTAATTAATAATTTGGAGCAGAAGTCCCCCCCACCCCCACCGTACCTTCTTGTGTATCATCCTCCAGATCAGCCAGAGTCGGCGCGTTAGGAAGTGAGTACATGGAAGACTGGTTGAGTTGAGTCAGTTTTGTGATACTGTTAATTTCCATGCTGCCCAGTGGAATGGTGTGCTCTGTGGGAACATTAAAAAGAATTACATGGAGTAACGGCCTGGTAACATGGTTATCAGCAGGACCGCTGCTTAAGTAACCTAGGCCCGCCTGTTGTTTGAGCCTAGGGCTGAGGCATCTGATGGAAAGTGGAAAGAAGAGAACCGACGAACTACATGCTCTAAAGCTCCTGCCTTTCATGCAAAAAGGCAACTGGGGCCACGGGTGAACAGTCCCCATGGCGCGTGTAAGGGCAGAGTATCGAAGAAAATTTGAAAAGGGATACACACGAGGAATTGGGAAATCTAGGGCAGGAGTCCTGTTTGAAGAGCAAAGGACTTAAAGATGATTTTGCTCCTTCTTTCCCTTGCACTAAGAGTTGTATGTACTCTTTGGAGGAGAAATAGCTTGGATTGCATACCTGACCCTTCTTCTCCTCTTCTTGTTTTAAGCTTTCACAATGGAAACTATCTCACCCTCTACTTCATTTTCCCTTACTCAGTGGAGAAAACTTAGCAGGACTCTTGCGTGGTTCCAGTCTTCTGCGGTTAGGGTGGAAATGAGAAACACACAGGCGGCATACTTCCCTTGCCTATCATACAAAACCTTTGCAATATAGGATGCCGGACACGGGACAGCACACAGACTCAGACACCTGCCTGCTGAAAACTGGAAGGGCTGAGGCCATCAGAGCGGCTGGTGTACAGACCATGGACCGTCCCAGAAGAAAACTCCACTGAAGAGGTAAATGTTAGAAGCTGCCTCTGCTGGCTTTTCTGTCCCTGACTTTGGCTATCCAGTAAAAATATGGGTAAGGTAATGGGGATAAGGATGGGAAGATGAGTTGGGAGGATTAAATTAGAGAAGATATAGTAATAACAAAGAGGGACTCATTCACAAAAGCGTCATGAACCGTTCCTTTTCTGAAGCAGGCTTGTGAAGAGGCTAACCTATCTCCGTGACATGGGCAAGGGAGACTGTGACAGTCTGGAGTCTGTCCCCTCTCTCTGCTGCTCTAAACTCCAAAGCCCACAGCCATGCTGTGAAGGTGGGCTCTGATACTGGTGACAAGAATGGTTTCTAGGACATCCGAGGGAGGTATTTTAAGTGGCAAGTTCACGTTAAATGCTCAGTAGTAAACTATAAAAAGTGCCCCTGCTCATCTGTGAGAGAGAGAGACAGGAAAGCTTTGGAAATCACCAAAAAAGGGAAACTCAGGAGGCAGAGGCAATGAAGGGGAGAAGGCGGCTCTGCCAATTTACTGTGCTATGCAACAGAAGTCTCTGCATGGCGAGGACAGGGTGCTTCCCAAGGACCAAAGGAGACGTGGGGATGTAGCTGGAGTCTGGAGGCGATAAAGGCCTCCCGGGGACAGGGAGGTCTGTGCCAAGGACGGGCTGGACTCTAGGGCCAAGACCAGGGTTTCCCAGCCTCTGGAATTTTACTCGTCTGCACCTAAATGTGCAGCGCTGCCTTTCATGTCTATATGGAAGCTAAATCTCTGGTGTGCTGCATGGGCTCCCACACCTGCAACACAGAAGTCTGTCCTGGGCACATTTCGCGCTGCAGTGGTTGGTGACTCTGGCTGAGAGATGTAAGCGAGAGCAGAACAGGCTCTGGTCCGAGGGCCAGAGCCCTGAGGTCTTCACTGTGTGGGGAGGGACAGAAGGAGCCCCTCACGTGACCACTAGAGCTGTCACTGCAGCCACCCTGAGGAGGCTGCTCTGAGGTGGCGTCCTCGGAGGCTTTAAATGTGAGGTGGCTCAGGATTTCTGTGTAGTGGTTATTTTTTCCTCCACCTCATTTCAACAGGAAACCTCCACGATAAGCTCCCAGTTAAGTCCAGGCTAGACTCTGGCATGGGGGTCAGGGGTGAAGAAATGACGGCATAGTTCAGCTTTGGTTACAGCTTCTGGACACTGCACTTCAGAAGAACCCATGAAAATGTCCAGATTCAAAGATGCAGAAATCGTTAAGGCCCTCCGAGCTGTTTCATCTAACCTCTCAGGCAGGGAGATGCTCCCCTACAGCAAGGGGGCTGACTCACCATCCAGCTTCACACTCCATGTCATCTGGAAGCCATTGGTCATCAGGTAAAAATTCTTCACGTCCTCAGGCAGCACGCAGTTATTTTTCTGGAATCACAAGGCAGCCGTCAGGTCAGGGCTGGGAAAGAGAGCATAGGACTATGCCTCAAAACAGCTGGGCGTACCGTTTACCATGTTTTAGGCCCCCACTAACAGGAAGACTGTGACACTTATCTACAAAACTTTATTACAGAGTTCAGGGTCAAATGGCAACCGAGTAGACTCCTCAAATCACTTCCTCCCATACGCACCCAAATGAACAGCTATGTACCAAACATTCCCTTTGAAAAGAAATCCAGGAACTAGCCGAATGACCCCTACATGTGAGGCAAACGAGAGAAAACTCGCACCAAAGTAGGTGGGAAAGGCTGACCACACACTCACCATAAACCCGACCCAGGTGGGGTGACGCATCCAGAGGGGAGCTCACTGCTCCCAGACTCCTCCTGAGAAGCAAGGAGTTTGGGCTCCACATCTGACACCTCAGCTTTTAAGACCTCCACCTGAGACATGGATCCCCAAAACACCTCTCTGAAAGCTGATAGGGCTTGGGTCCCAGAGACTCACAAAGCTATAGTGCACTAAGGCACGGTTCATAAGGGGCTCGCACAGACTCACGTGGCTGTCCTCCCAGGGCTCTGTGCAGAGGAGGCTGAAGTCAGAAGTCTTGTGCTGAGAGAGGCCTATCTGCTCATCTGCCTGAGAAATAGGCTTCTAATTTAGATGCCACTGCAATACTGTACAGAGACCAGGGAGGCCAGCGGGCCCTATCTTCATGCTTTCCTCCACCTCATTCCAGGTTGCTGGTATCTCTGGGAAAGGGGCGTGTGCATGTCTGATACCGGCTTTTGCAGCTGCTGCTCAGGGAGCACACCCCTTGATTGACTGGTGCTGGTGGCCAGCCGTGCTTATATTTCTGGGTCTCCCAGGACTGTAACAAACAGAGTAACAGTTTCTAACGAGCTAGACCCACAAGGCATAGCTCCGAGGCAGCAGAATGAAAGCTCAGTCTTTCCTTGAAAGAGGCCTATTTACAGATTGTAAAGGATGCAGCCTGCAGGTCAGGCTTATAATCTAACAACATGTAGGGACCGACTGCAGTCCTCTCCAGAGACGAGGAGGACAGCAGATGCCATATTCACATTCTGCCTCTGCCCCACCCCAGGTCGCTGGTGTCTGGGAATGGAGCGTGTGCACACATCTGGTGCCGCAGCTCTCGTGGCTGCTGCCAGGAGGACACATCTGTTGAGAGCCTGGCTCTGGTGGCCAGCGGGGCGTTCACATGGTCAATGGAATCATAGCAAACAAGGGAACAGTTCTTCACTGGTTACCCACTCAGGGCTTGGTGCAGAGGAAATAGAGAGAAAAGCCTACCTCCCAGTCTTACCCTGTAAGAGTATTTACAAAGTATTTGCATATTTTAAGAAGCAGCTCTCATTCAGCTGCATCTAGGTGCTCGCTGAAACCCTCCCCTCGGGGTCACTGATAGGACTTGGCCGGCCCTCACCTGCTGCGAGCCACTAGGCATGAAGTAAGCTGGACAATCACAAACACCTGAGAGAAAACTACGAGTTAGGACAGGGTGCAAAAATAAGGTTCATCTCTTACATGGCCACTCCTACAAGACTGGATGGGTGGCTATTTTATCTAACACAAAAAACCAACACATAGAGTCAAGAAAAATGAAGAATTAGAGGAATATGTTCCAAATGAAAGAACAAGGTAAAACCCCAGGAAAAGACCCTAATGAAACAGAAATAAGTGATTTACCTAATAAAGAACTCAAAATAATGGTCATAAAAATGCCAACCAAGTTCAGGAGAACAATATATGAACAGAATGACTATTTCAACAAACAGAAAATATTAGTACCAAACATAAATCACAGAGGCGTAGAATACAATTAATAAAATGAAAAAAAATTCAATAGAAGTTTCAATAGCAGGCTAGATGAAGTGGAAGAAAGGATCAGCAAACTAGAAGACAGGGTAATGCAACTCATCCAGTCAGATCAGCCAAAAGAAAAAAAGAATGGAAAACAGTAGAGATAGCTTAAGAAACTTACAGGACACCACGCAGCCCCTTTTGCATCACTGGGATCTCAGAAGAAGAAATAGAGAAAGTGGCAGAAAGCTTATTTGAAAAAATAATGACTGAAAATTTCCCGAACCAGGGTAAGGAAACAGACATCTCAATTTAGAAAGCTTAGAATTTCAATAAAAGATGAATCCAAAGAGACATTGTAATTAGATTGTTAAGAGTTAGAGACAAGGAGAAAATCTCAAAAGCAGCAAAAGAAAAAAACTTGTCATAAACAAGGGAACCCCCATATGACCATCAAGAGATTTTTAGGCAGAAACCTCACAGGCCTGAAGAGAATAGCACAATATATTCAAAGTGCTGAACGAAAAAAAAAAAAGCCAACCCAGAATACTCTACCTGGCAAAGCTGTCCTTCAGAACTGAAGGAGAAATAAAAGCGTTCCAAACACGCAACAGCTGAAGGTGTTCATCACCATTAGATCGGCTTTACAAGAAATGTTAAAAAGACTTCTTCAAGCTGAAATAAAAGGGCACTAATCAGTAACAGGAAAACATATGAAAGTATAAGTCTCACAGGCAAGGTAAATTTATGGTTAAATTAAGAATAATGTCATGGTGGTAGGTTGACCACTTATAAATCTAGTATAAATGTTGAAATATGAAAGTAGTAAAAATAACTATAGCCCACAATAATTTGATAATGGATACACATGACAAAGATATAAATGTCCAGATCTTTTTTAATGTGTGAGAGGGATGGAGCATAAAAATAAGAACATAGAGCTTCAGAATGTATTCAAACCTAAGTTATTATCAACTCAAAATGGACTGTAATAACTCTAAGTTGTTTTATGTAAACCTCACGGTCCCCACAAAACAAAACCTACAGTAGACACATAAAAACTAAAGATAAAGCGGTCTAAGCACACCACTACAGGAAATAATCAAATCACAAAGGAAGAGAGCAAGAGAACAAGAAAGGCACAAGGGAATTACAAAACAGCCAAAGATCAATGAACGAAATGGCAGTAAGTCCATGTATATCAATAGTTTCTTTAAACATAAATGGACTAAATTCTCCAATCACAAGACAAAAAGTGGCTGAAAGATTAAAAGACCTAATCCCATGTTGCCTACAAGAGACTCACTTCAGATGTAAGGACACACACAACTGTAAGTGAAGGAATGGAATAAGATATGCTTTTCCAATGGGAATCAAAGAAAGGTGAGGTAGCTATACTTACATAAGACAAAGACTATAATAAAAAACAAAGAAGGTCATTATAGAAAGATAAGGGCTCAATCCAACAAGAGGCTATAACAATTTATAAATAATTACACATCTAACATAGGAGCACCTAGATATATGAAGCAAGTATTAACAGACCTCAAGGGAGACACAGACAGTTATACAGTTACAGTGGGGAACTTCAATTTTCCGCTTTCATCAATGATAGATTACCCAGACAGAAAATCAGTAAGGAAACACTGAACTTGAATGACACATTAGATCAGATGGACTTAACAGATATTAACCAAATGTCATCCAAACTCAGCAGAATACACATTCTTCTAAAGTGTGCACGGAACATTCTTTAGGCCAGATCATGTATTATGCCACAACGGAAGTATCAATAACCTTAAGACTGAAATCATATCAAGCATCATTTGGGGCCATGATGGTATAAAACTAGAAAGCAATTACTAAAAGAAAACAGAAAATTCACGAGTATGTGATTAAACAAAGTGCTACCGAACAACTATTGGAGCAAAGAAATCAAAAAAGAAATGTCTTGCAACCAATGGAAAATGTAAGGATGACATATCAAAACTTACGGGATGCTGCGAGAGCAGTCCTAAGAGGAGGTTCATAGTGATAAACACCTACACCAAGAAGAAAGAAAGCTCTCAAACAACCTAAATTCATACCTCAAGGAACTAGAAAAGGAACAAACTAAGCCCACGATTAGTGGAAGGAAGAAAATACCAAAGATCAGAGTGGAAATAAATGAAATACAGACTAAAGAGATAACAGAAAAGATCAATGAAACTAAGAGCTGGTTTTCTAAAAAATTAAACAAAAGAGACAAACCTTTAGTTAGACTCACTAAGAAAGAGAGAGTCCTGAAATAAAATCAGAAATTAAAGAGGTGACATTACAACCGACACTACAGAAAGACAAAAGATCATAACAGATGACTATAAACAATTATACACCAACATATTGGATAACCTAGAAGTAACAGATAAATTCCTAGAAACAAAACCAACCAAGACTGAATCATGAAGAAACAGAAAATCTGAACAGACCAATTACAAGTGAAGAGATTAAATCAGTAATCAAAACCTCCCACCTCAAAATGGATTAAACTAAGACTTGAACATAAGACCTGAAACCATAAAATTCCTAGAAGACAATTACGAGGGTAATAAGCTCCTTGACACTGGCTTGGCAATGATTTTTTGGATTTCACACCAAAAGCAAAGAATCAATAAAAGAAAAAAACTAGACCGAGAAACAAAACAAAAACAAACTAAACAGCTTTTGTATAGTAAATAATCAACAAAACGAAAAGACAACCTACGGAGTAGGAGAAAATATTCACGAATCATACATCTGATAAAGGATTAATATCCAACATATAAAGAATAATATTCTTTCCAACATATAATAACCAACATATAAAGAATACAACTCTTTGTAAAGAAATGGTCATTAAGAAATGGACAGAGAAACTCAACAGATGTGTCCTTAAAGAAGCCATACAGATGGCCAACAGGTACATAAAAAGGTGCTCAACATCGCTAATCATCAGGAAAATGCAAATCATACCACAGCGAGACATCAACTGACATCTATCAAAATGTCTATTATCAAAAAGACAAGAAAATAACAAATGTTGGTGAGGGATGTGGAAAGCAGTATGCAAGTTCCTTGAAAATTATTTAAAGAGTACAATAGGATACAAATATTTCATGTGCACAGCATATCACCCAAAACGGTGGTGGAAAGGAACAGAGCGCTTAGGAGCCTCTCAGGAGCCCTGAATCCTAAGTAACTGGCATCTGTGCACGGGCCTGACCAGTCGTCTCTAGCCAATCACACCCCTGGGGAGTGCAGGACGAGGAGTTCTCCACTTCCTCTCCTGGGCATCTTACACTGACTTCTTGTTAGGTCCATATGGGCAGAGGGGCAATATGTTAGAAACTCCATCCACACTTCTGGCTTACTGGACACTTGTGATGTGTGATACTGGGCACTGCTATGCCACGTCTGCTGTAGGGCATGCTGTCAGCTCGTTCCTGGTACCCGATGTGTGGGGAAACTGGAGTGCAGCAGGATGATCTGAATTCACTCCCCAGTTCCACCACCAGCTGAGTGACCTTGAGAGTCACTCAGACTCTGTGAATGCAGTGTCAAGAATAATCTCTAAGACTGAGTCTATAAAACCCTGGAGGTGCAAGGGAGTGTGAGCTTGGCAGGAAGAGAGAAGACAAGGTGACTAGGATTTTAGAGCACAGCATCTTCAAGAACTACAAGTGAGAAGCAAATTTCAAGCTTGCAGATGATTTTCAGCAGTGTTTTTGTATTATTAAATGGACAACAGCTATTGCTTTAATGAGAGGGATTTTTCATCTTCTTAGGAGAACTAAAATATGCATTCTGATCAGTTTTTGTCTTACCTTTCCCCATTATCTAGCTGTCGATATCGCAGAACCTAAGTGAGTCTCTGACTCCTGGAGCTCACACACAGGGTGGGGCAAAAGCAGGTTTACGGTTGAGAGTGTGCAAAACACAGAGCTTATTCTTGTATTGTTATTTGTTATTTTATTATTCTCCATATGAAACACTGTAAACCTATTTTTGCCCCGTCCTGTATTTTCCTACTTAGTATGTTATTTGGACTTTAGGGCTTGCTCCTAGTGCCTGCTGTATGGCACATCCTCTGTGCCTTTAAAGAGAAGTGTGCAGGCAGAATGCCGCTCCCCCTCCCCCAGACCCTAGCACAGGAAGCAGACAGTTATCTCTGTTCTGACAGAGTTCTTGCTCCTTCAGCCACCTTCCAAGGCCAGCATCCGCTCTGAGATTTTGATCATTAGTGCCATCTAGTGGTGGACACAAGGAAACTCCTATCTGAACTTTTCCTAAGCTGGATTCTATGAGATCAGTGATTATAAAATTTATGGAATTGATTTCACTGAGGGAGAAAAATGGGATTATTTTATGCTAGTATTTTAAAGGATTATTTGGATTATAAATAGAGAAAACAAATGAGTAAAATTAATATTTAAGACATTTCAAATAGTAATATAAAACACAAAATGTTCGGTAAACCAAGTTTATAAAAACAAAACACTACGCCTGCACTGTTTCCACATAAATCACTGGCGCTCCGGCTCTGCTGCCTCCTTGCCACAGACCTTATGGCCCAGCAGTGGGGCTGCGACCAGTCCTGCTGTGCACTTCGGCCCCTGCCTTGTGAGTGCGGCTTTCAGGGGACACCTCTAGGTCGCTCCTCTGCCCGGGCCAGTGACTCAGAGAGACTGTGTTTCACTTCTCCCCAGCGGTCTGCCCACCTCAGGACGACGCCCCACCAGGTCCCTGCTCAGTCTCTACTGTTTGTGGGTGGGCAAAGGAAAGGAAGGTGACGACTTGCAGAAAGTGACTGAAAGAGAGGCTACAGGAATTAGAGAGGACTTAGGGAGAGGCGAGGAAGGGAGGACAGTGCTTGCCAGTGTTTGAAATAACAGTGTGGCTCTGACACAGTGTTGCAGTCTGGGTACCTCACGACAATTCTTTCATACAATTCCCAATTTCCTCCTTTTTTCTTCTCAAGAGGAGGCTGTCTACAATGGTTTCTCTACACTACACTAGAAAGAGTCCACCACAAACTGTGCTAGTGCTCCATCAGTTGAGGGGCCTGAGCCACTCTGACGATTTGGGAGCTGTCAGCTTGCTTCCCAGAAGGGCTCCTGACCACGGCCTGAACCTCAAGCGAAGGGCTCAGGCCATCTGCTGCCTCGTGATCGATCACCTTCCCCACTTCTCCCAGGAAGGGGGCTGGGCAGCAGACGCAGGGTCGGCCAGCAAAGGGGCCATCACATAGAAATCCATGTTTCACAGGTGCTTGGCCACACTGGGCGGGCTCTCCGTGCGCCTGCCCAGCCAAGAGCTGCCCAGGACGCCTGTCAAGGAGGAGCAGGAAAACCTACTGGCAACATGAGGCACGGAGGACAAGGGCATCTGCAGTGGGAGGAGAAGCTGGATGTGCTGTGCAGGGACGGGATGAGACGCCCAGGAGGATTCTCTAGTATGTTCTTAAACTCCCTCCTGAGGAGAGGAGGAAGGCCTGGGAAACCAGAACCTTTTTCCTGGGTGAGTGGGGAATGAAGTTTGGGGACAGGGTGGCGTTGCTTAAGGTTCAGAGGAGGGGCAGCACACTCTTCCTCAAACCCCCAGTCTCCCTCTAAAAATGCAGCAGGAAAAAACATACCAATATCACTCTGCCTGGGGCACCACATGTCTTATGAAACTCTGTAGATGGCAGACACCAGCCAAGACAACCTTCAAAACAGCAGTGCCCCAGACCTAAGGAGTCATCAGAATTCTACAATTGGAGGGGGGGATCAGCGGGGGAGCCTTTGCACCTGCAGCCTCCTCGCTTCGGAGATGGTGGCTGTGGTAGCCTCACTCTCCAGACTGAAATTAAGGACTGCTTATGGAACAAGAGCTGAGCGACCTTGGGAATGTTCTACACGCTTTCCGACCTTTGTGTTGTGTCTAATGCACTCATTCATCCAACATTTATTTATCAAGTGTCTGTTACAGAAGAAACGCTGTTCTGGGCACTACAAACAGGATGAGGTGAGGTGCAGAGGAGGCTGTGGCAGACACCCGCGCTGCTGTTCAAATCCACTGTTTTCTCCTTCCTCCTGGACAGAACCCAAACTTTGTTTGAGACGGGATGTGCCCAGTTTAATACTTTTGAAACCTCCTCTGCAACAAATGCTAGATGTTAAAATGTAAACTCTTCTTCCTGCCTTGGAAGGTGAGCAGGTGGGACCTTGGAGGTGATAGGTGGGACCGCAGCAGTCATTTGGCCACCACAGAGGAAAAAGCTGAAAGAATTAGAGACAAGGGCTTGACGTTCTCAGGGCTGATGAACCAACCGCAACTGTCCACCTTAGGTCTTGGTATGCAAGGAAGGGCAATTTCCATTTGTTTAAGCTATTCTTAGTTTATTGTTGTATTTCTTTGAGGCAAACATATTCCTAATGTACACAGAGACAAACACATAACAGTAAGTGTGGAGCTATAGAGGTAGAGACAACCAGGAAGGAACAGAAGAGAAGACCAGAATCCAAGACAGCAGGGCCACAGAATCCAAGTGAGGACAGAGCTAGGGGCAGAAGGGATCAGTTAGCATCGAGAAATGCAGCAGAGATGTTAAGGGAGACGGAGATGCTTTAGCAATGAAGAGGTCATTTAGCAAGGATTGTTGACAGAGTAGTATCCTCAGGTGGGTGGTAGAAAAAGAGGCAATAGAGGATGATGGCTAACTGTGAAGTGAAGCAAGGGGACTGATGTAGACCAGGGCCAGCAAACTAGGGCCCACCGGATAGCTGGGCCTTGCCACATGCTTTTGTAAGTAATGTTTACTGGAGCCCAGCCATGCCCACACATTGCCACACTGTCCACGGCTGCTTTCAGTGCTACGATGGCAGAGAGGAGACGAAGACCATTTGCTGTCCCCTGACTTAGGCCATTTTTCTAAGTGTGTGGCTGTGAAGGAAACAAATGGCCAAACAGAGGGAGATGTAAGGGTGAAGTTTTTGTTTTCAAAAACAAAAAAGACAGGAAAGGCCCTCCGGAGGAGCTGCCAGTGTGGAGGGAAGAAGTGAGGCGCTGGGGAGACAGGGACTGACCTGCGAAGAACACAGAGGAGCCGCCGGCGCAGAGTGAGAGCATGCACTGAGGGCTTCCTAGTGACAAGGTGTCGCGGGCTGCTGTCTCCTGCCAGGGATGCTTGGGTAAGTGCACAGCAGGGGCACGTGATGGACAAGTCTGTGAGAAGGTTCAGAACCCGTCCTGTGCAGACGGCAGAGAGAGGCCAAAAGGAGCGGGGATATTTTGCCAAATCATTTGGTCTCTGTGGGCCACAGTTTCACCATCAGTAAATTGAATTTTTACCTGGGAACTGGAAAGTCTAACCAATCAAGAATTGTACAGCACTCTGCAGCTATAAAATGTCACTGAAATGCTTAATAATAATAGAACTCTTCTGACACCAGAGTGCTAGGAGAATTAAGAGGCAGATGCTTTCACGGTGTTCGAAAGATGAAAAGCTCAGTGTAGACATTATGTCTCACTAACTACCATCATTACAGAAGGCAGGTAGCAGGCACCGTGAACATGAATTACAACTGCACAACACCGTGCAGACTGAAATGGCTTTTTAAAGAACAAAGCAGGGCGAAACACATGAAAAGAGAAAGAGGTTTTTCACTTTTTCCTCTAACCTTATGAGACTGCAGCAGGTATATGGTCCTTTAGGTTTTAGTTTTTTTTCTTCCTACCTCTGCACCAAAGAATGAAATATTAAAACTGGATGAGTCCCTCAGTAAAACTGACTTCAGGCCTCTCGTCTTACAGATGCTGACCGTGAGACCCAGGTAAGTCACATCATTTGGCCCAGGGCCCAGAGCAGGCATAAGGCTCCTCCTCTGGTTGCCTCCCACCAGCACCTCCACAACAGCGCATCTCCAGGGGAGCGCCAGAGGGCTGGCTGCCTTTGCAGAAAGGGGCAGGGCAGAGGCAGTGGGCCTCTTCTTGGAGGGCCATGGGACTCGGCTACATTCATGCAGCTGTAGACAGCAGGTGTGCCACATGGTGGCCGTGCGCTGGGTCAGTCCCCTAGAGAAGTGGAACTGACCAGCCCTTTGGGACCCCCACCCCGGTCCCCTGGCACAGACACTTTTAGGAGCAGACGCTAGTGGAGAGCTCTGCCACGCTCTGTCCTGTGGAAACGTGCTCCTCAGCAACCCTTTGGGTGAGGCAGGGGAGCGGGGGTATTTCAGACCAGCTCACAACTTCCGCCCTCCATCGCTCAGGTGACAAAAGTAGGCACTTGGACAGCACAGAGAGGGTCATATCTGTTTTGAATGGAAAAAATTATACAAAAACCAGCTGTTAAGCCTTTGGGGGTTACCAGCCCCTCTCAGAATCTGAAGAAATCTTTCTGTAGAACAATGTACATACTTGGTAAATCTGACACATGGTTGGAGGAGTCTACAGGTCACTGCCCCTCGCGGGCTCTACAGGTGTCCTGGGCCACTCTCATTGCCCGTCCTGTCTCTGCAACTGAACCCATTCTAACAGTGGTTCTCTAAGTGGTAAACATCTAGGGGGCTTTTCATTTTTTAATCCCTTTTTGTAGTTTCCAAATTTTCTGTGGTGACCATGTTTTGTTTAGCATAACCACACAAAAAGTGTTAAAAAACGAGCCTTAAAAATACACACCCCAAACTCCTTCCGTCATCTGCATTCCTACATTAGCTTCGAAGCACCCACAGGCCTTCAAAGAGCTCAAACACACCGACTGCTCAAGTGATGTTTATGTTACTGAGCCTAATAACGTTTATACTGTAATATGGCATATTTTACTGTGTTTAGGTCTTTGATGATGGAAAATTCCAAATCAATGTATCTTATTACTCAAGGTGCTTTCACAGAAATTCCCCCAAATAAGTACGGCTGAAGAAAATGTTCACTGACTATCTCAGTAAGTTAAAAATCTTTTTCTCTCATGCTTACCCTTTAATTCTTTCGTATCTCCAATGGCCATCTATCCAGCTCAAGAACTGTATTCTCTTAAATGTCAGTTTAAACTAACTGTCAGTCCCAATAAAGCTGCATTGTCCAGGAGGCAGATTAGATCCCAATGAGATCAGACGCAGACTCTTGCCCTGAAAAGCAGCCAGGGAAGGTATGCTCCAAATGAATGAACTACAGCATAATAAGAAATATTGGAACAGATGGGTAAAGTCATCTTAGAGAGTTCTGGGGAATATCTGGTATAAGACACAGAAAGAAATATACCTCAGAAATTACTTCAATACATAAGTGACATAATATGATACAGCCTTAATGGTGTTCCACCCCAGACAAGGCATTCCTGCCCTCTCATCCTCCCGCCCAGGTCTATGAACTTGAATTTCCAAGCCAGGAGTCTCCTATTTAGCACACAGAAGCCCCAAGGCAGTTTTCTCTAAGGGGCTGAGGATCAGGAGGGATGTCATAAACCATGTCCACGAGGCCAGGCTGGCACAGCCATGGCCTCACCAGGAGCAGGCTGACTGACC
This sequence comes from Carollia perspicillata, assembly GCA_004027735.1. Classification (NCBI taxonomy): domain Eukaryota; kingdom Metazoa; phylum Chordata; class Mammalia; order Chiroptera; family Phyllostomidae; genus Carollia; species Carollia perspicillata. The sequence continues at coordinate 43,559 of PVKM010002425.1, read as the reverse complement.
AGCCAGTAAGAGTTCAACAGATAGATACTGTTCAGGAATTCCCTTTTCTATTATGAGCTGTGAGCAGAATTGGGTGTGGGGGCTGAGTAAGCCCATGAGAAAAGTTGGGGAGCTACTGGGCTGAGGTCACGCAGAGAAACATCAACTCCCAGTTACTATGCTGCCACAGGGGCTGCCGCTGGCTCAAGCCCAGGGAGGGTGAGCCCTGCTTATAGTGATTGAACATGCACACGTGCAATAAACCCACCTACCCATCACCTGCACGGCTGCTGAAAACAAGACCACCACAGCGCTGTCCACTAGCAGAGGAGCAGTCTGGCAGGGCAGAACAGATAGGCAGCAAAGAGAGGTCAAATTTAGGCTCTCCTACTTGGTAGCTATGTAGCCCATGACAAACTCCTTCACTTCTCCAAGCCTCAGTTTTCTCATGTATAACACGGAGATATCACTACCTACCTTGCAGGGTTATTATGAGGATTAAGTGAAATAACTTCTGTGATATGTGTTAACAGGCCCTCCTTATATAACTGGGTGAATTCTAGCTTAAGTCAAATCCATTTGCTGCTATTTAGCTGCAATGATTTTTCCAAAGCAGAAATCTGTCTTCTTGGTTCCCCTTTTAAAACATTTCAATGGACCCTGGCTGGTGTAGCTCAGTGGACTGAGCATGGGCCTGTGAAGCAAAGGGTCGCTGGTTTGATTCCCAGTCAGGGCACATGCCTGAGTTGCAAGCCAGGTCCCCAGTAGGGGACACATGAGAGGCAACCACACATTGATGTTTCTCTCCCTCTCTTTCTCCCTTCCTGTCCCCTCTCTCAAAAAATAAATAAAATACATTAAAGAAATAAAACATTTCAATGGCTCCCTTTATATCCAAGATAAAGAGCAAATTCTTGATGACCTAAGGACTTTTACAAGTCCAGGGACCTGGTCAACCTCTTTCCCTTGCTCTCCTGTGCTCCAGCCCCATGGGCCTTCTTTATGCTCTGGGAAAATGTAATCCTTCCCAGCTCAAAGCCCTCACACAGGTTGAAAGCCCCTTCTTCCAGATCTCATCCGCCTGGTTAAAAACTTCTCATAACTTAACTCCTTTGAGGAAAACCTTCCTCACCCTCTGGGCTAAGTCAGGCCTCCTCACAATACTCCCTTCCCCTCTCTCTGACAGCACGCAGTCTGCTTTGTAATTACACTTGCAGCGATTTACACTATGTCTTAGTGACAGAAAAAGGTAAGAAACGGTGCCCTTTTTTGATTATCACTGATTCCTCAGGACTCAACACCAAGGGCAACGCCTGGCCCATTTAAGAAGTTTGAAACGTGTTGAAAGAATGAACGGAAGTTCAGAGGAGGGTTGGGAAACACTAGGTCTTAATCCAGTTAGTACTTCTCAGCAATTCTTAACCATGTTCTGCCCGGCATGCTTATTAACATTCAATTTTTCCTTTCCTCGCTTGATTTTTAGTTATGTTGTACACAGTGCTGAACGGTCCACTGCCTCCATGCGACAGGCTCACAGGAGACAATCCACGCTGGGGAAATGGCGTGGGATGGGGGAGAGTGTTAAAGTGTCCTGAACTGGAACAGGGCGAAGGGTGAACTCTACCTTGAAGGCAGCTGTGGACTGAGATAAGAATAGGTTTCCTGCCGTAATCCTTCCTTCTTGAGGGGCACTTAAATTGACCTCTCTTTGTTGGGAGGTGAGAATCGAGCAGGGCAACACTTACTTGTTCCCATGAAGAAATCATATGACGTTCAGCAGGTGGCTTTTCTTTGATGGTCACCTCTGTCACACCTGGGGACGATTCTGAAAGAGGAAGAGAGTCTGGAGCACTGCAATTCGCCCACCTTCACACATTGCTACCACAGACAGGTGGGTGTGCTCACACCAGAGAAAGTGGACATTTACGGGGCTTAAACTGTAACCACAGAGCCAGCCAAATTTACACTTCATGTGCAGGGGGGTTTTGTTTGTTTGCTCTTGTGGATTACTTAGGAAGTTTTTAAAACACACGAGATCATAACATCTGCAAATAGGGATAGTTTACTTTCTTCTTTTTAATTTGTATGTCTTTATTTTCTTGGCTAATTGCCCTGACTTGATCGTCCAATATAATGTTAAATATAAGTGGTAAGAGGGGAATTCTCAATGTAAAGAAGCAAATAACGATAGCAGGCCTCACATTATAAGCTTTAGAAAGTCCTGCTTGTAAGGCTGGCCCCTGGCTGGCATCTGGGAACTCGGATTTCGGGAGGGTTCCCACCATGCCCTGGTAAGAATGGCTCGCTGTGCCTAAATGTCAGTGCAAACAACATCCTTCATGCTGAACACCTGCTTCTTTCTGGGAGTCTGGAATTTGGAACACACTAAGTAGAAGGCGTCTAGGTGACTGATTTACAAAAAAAGGCCTGGACTCCTAAGTGCAGGTAAGCCTCCCTAGCAGACAATGTGGACATGCTGTCACGGTGCTGGAAAAATTAGGTGTGTCCCATGTGATTACACCGAGAGGACGATCAAAAACTTGCACCTGCTTTCCCTGACTCCCCCATGTGCACGTTTCCCTTTGCATTTGCTATAATAAATCACAGCATGACTACCTCCCAAGGCTGTAGTCCTCCTAGGAAACCATCAAACCTGGTATGGTCTTGGGAATCACCAAAACATCTGTCTTGATCTTGATCTTAATGGGAAAGCATCCAATTTTTTGCCATTTAAGTATGGTGCTAGCTGGGGTTTTTTCAGCTGCCCATTATCCGGTTGAGCAAACTTGATTTCTATTCTATTCACTATTTCTAGTTTGTTGAGTGTTTTTTTTAAATCCTGAAACAGTGTTAGATTTTGTCAAGTGCTTTCTCTACAACTCTTGGCATGATTATGTGGTTTTTGTCCTTTATCCTATTAACAAGGTGCATTACATTAATTGATTTTCATATGTTCAACAAATTGCTAAATAAATCACACTTGGTAATCTTTTTCATGTTGGTGAATTTGGTTTCATAGTATTTTGTTGAGGATTTTTAAATGTTTGGTTTTGGACAGAAATTTGCAGTTGTGAAGTTATTTCATATCCTTTAGGAAGGAGATTTTGGGAGTCTGCCTACCACACATCTGCCACTGACTTCTCCTACCTCGTTTTAAAAAATCCTCTTAACATATTATCCTTTTAAAATAAAATACAAATGTAAAAAATATACATATATAATTGATTTTACATTTACAAATGTAAAAAATATACATATACATATAAGGTCTGATTTTAGAAAGAGAATGTTTAACAGGACACTAAATTCACTATGTGTTTAATTACCAGAGTTGTTTAATTCCTTAGGTAGGTTTTCCCTTGAAGTGTCACCAGTTTGCCAAACATCTGAAATGTGTAATAGAATATATTAAAAGTATAAATGGAATTTAAAATGTTTACGGTCATTTAATTATTCAGGTTTTTAAATCAAACTGACAGTTTATGGGAAATTTAGTTGGCTTGACTTGAGTAGTTTAAACATTAATCAGAAAAAATAATTTACAGAAATATCCCTAGATTTATAAAAAGAATATAATGAAGCAAGCCTATAAAATAGTGAGGCCTATCTGACTAAACTCGGGAGTGTAAGAAGTAACAGAGCAGAAGTTTGGATAAAAATTGAGAGATAGGATATAGGTGGTCTTGAGGAGATCTCTCCTTGCCCGGCTCTGTAACTTCATTTATAAAATGTATCACTTCTCCCAACCACATCATAGTGTTTCATGTCTCATTTACTGTTTTAGAGACTGGGAAATACAGGCGAGAACAAGACAAAGTTCCCATGCGCATGAACTTCTATTACAGAAAAGAAAGACAAACTTAAAAAGCAACCAAATAAATACAATTTATTTGTCTTAATAAATAATTTCACATAGTGATAAAACCGTAAGGATAAAAAATGTAGGCTAAGATAAGAGAGTGATACAGGAAGGGAGTTATAGATAATCAGGGAAGACTTCTCTGAAGTGGTGATATTTAATCAGAGATCTGAATGAAATGAGGGAGACAGATTTAAAGGAAAGTAATTTCAGTGAAGGGTCTAGCAAACTGCAAAGGTTGATATATTTATGATACAACAAGGACGTTCTGTGGCAAAAACACGATGAAAAAATACAGTCAGAAAGACAAATAAGGAAAGACGATAGATAAGAGTCATGGTACAGTATTTGGACTTCATTGTAAATGTGATGGTAGGGCATCCAAGCGTGCTTATTCAGCCAATTTAGTCTGCCTTTCTTCTTGGTTACAGGCTAACTCCCATTTGTCCTTCAAAAATCTAGCATCATGTGTCGGGTATACTCCTTAACTCTCCAGATTAGGTCAATCACCACCTCCTGTGTGCTGCTTCAGAACAATAGATTACTGACTTTCTCTCACACTTCTGGGGACCTCGTCTTTGGATTTTTTTCAAGTGTTGATTCCCCCGCCCCTCATCTTTGTAGTCCCAAGAGTAACATAACGGTGGGTGCTAAGTAAAGGTACGATACAAGGAAAACACCTATTCAGTAGTGCAAGACTAAACTCTCTTGGACTATAAAACGGAGGTGCGTGGGTGTTGTTGCCCAGGAAGGTTGGCTGCATCCTTCTCCCAGCTCAATCTGTCACCAGAGGAAAGACTTCAAGGACGCATCATTGGCCAATAATGCATCTCGGACCCAAATTCCCAAGTGTAAGGTGCCTGCTGTCTCTCTTTTGCACGTTTTTGCCCACCCTTAAACGTGGGCGCCTGCGGCGGGACCTGGAATGGGGAGAACCTTCGGGAGTGCCAGCGCTGTGTCCCAACACTCCCGGCAAAGCTCCCCCTTTCTTCCTTAACAACGGAAGTCGCAGCAACGATGCCCACTGGCACACAAGGTCCACCGTCGCCCCGCCACTCTGTGCTTCTAGTGCACGCCGCCTAGCCCCGCAGTCGCCCCCCAGGCTTCCGGCCCCACTCACCTAGGATGCGGGTGATCCCCAGGGTCAGCTTCTCCAAGTGCGGCTTGCTGGAGCCCACAGGCGGGGGCGGCAGCTCCTCCATGGCTCGCGTCCCAGCTCCGCGCGCGGCCGGGGCAGCGGAGTGGGCGAGACGGGCGTGCTGGGAGGGCCGCAGCTTTGGACACCGCCCCCGAACCTCGGCCATCAAGTTCACGGCATGCCGGGAGTTGTAGTGCTCGCCGCCTGAGACCGAGGCAGGGATGCGATGAGGATCCGGGGCTGGTCTGGCAGTAACGCGGTGAACGCGTTCCCGCGGTCTCGGCCCCAGGCGGCGGGACACCGCGACGCCTCCGCCCTGACACTCCCGCCCCACCGGGGCCGGCCGCCCAGGCGGGGGCGGGCCTCTGCGCAGAGCGGCCAATGGGGACGGCGACTGGAGTCCGGGGCGGGGCGGCCGCGGCCCGGCGTCCCGAGTGGCGGTTGTTTCAAGATGGCGGACGTGGCGGGCCCCTCCCGCCCCGGCGGCGCGGCGTTCTGGACCCGGGACTGTATCCTTTGCCCGCCTGGCAGGGGGCGCCGGCGCCCTCCCCGGGGCAGCGAGCGGCGAGCGGCCGCGTGGGACCCAGCGGCAAGAGAAGTGTGATGCTAACTCCGTGGGCGGGGCCGTTCTATCCCGCGGCCGTCTAGGTGCCGGGCTATTAGCCTTGCTTGGGCTTTAGGTGGCTGAGCGCCTGATACTGTCTCCAGGCTGGGGACCACAAGCTGGGGTTCCAGGTGTGGGACTGAATGCAGGTGTTTCCCAACCCTCTTTGGCGGTGAGCTCTGGGAAGATGACCTACACTCGTGGCCCAGCCTGGGGCTGGGAGCACACTCCAGCACTTGGTGACATCCGGGCGGCCGGGCAAAATGAGCTTGTGGAGGAGAGAAGGTGTTGGATGATCTGGGAGCCTTTCATGTTGGCTTAGGAGTGTCCTCGGTCTGCTCTGTTGAGGTGGATGTCAGGATCTTGTTGGACTTCGAAGGTCTGGTAGTGATGGTTTATTTTCATACTGAGATTTTCTGAGAGGCGTGGGGCTTGCTTTCACGAGGACCTGGTCTTGTGGCGCTGCCTCTCGAATAAGCTGCAAATCATCGTGCCTGGATGTAGTGTAGATTTACATGTAGTTTGCAGGTCACCTTTGGCAGGATAAAAGTGCTTGGATTGTTTTAGGTTGGAGAAACTGTAGAGCTCTTTTACTGTGGTGGTGGGCTTCTCGGTTCAGTATCTATGATGAGATGAGTGATGTAAGTCGTTCTTTCCCTGGGTTAGTTACACTGTACCAGCCTGAGCTTTTGTCCTGATAATTCACTCCTGTGTTCGTTGGAGGAGTGTTACCAGGAAACCAGGGCAATAGTGTATTGGGTGTCTGCTGAGGCGAGTCGTTTTGTCTGTTAGCTCGGACTGGTGATGGCATTGTTTGAGGCATTGCTGTTAACTTTGTGTATTCTTTGCACACTTCTACTTAGCTCCCAGTGAAACTTACAAAATTATATGATCAGTTTCACTCATTTGAGTTACTAGGATTAAAGTGTCAGGCCATGGAGAGAGGGATATTTTCATATTCTGTGCTGTTCAGTGTTTGGTGGTATGCACTTTGTAAACATAATCACCACTTGCCTGTAGTAGGTTGGAGAGAATCCAAGTGAAATCATGTACATACACTGGATAAAAGCAAACTAGTGCACTGTGCAAGTTAAATATCTTTTCCTTTAGAGAATATCTGCATTGGGAACAACTGAGCTAAGTTAAGAAGTCAGGAAATTGTGATGAGTCTTTTCTCTTGAAACACTGCCTCTGCAATGACGATTTTGTGAAAGAGGAGATATCTGAAGGTTATTAACTTATAATATGCTTCTTTGTTTTAATCAGTTTTATAACCACGTATGACCAATGATATACTTCTGATATAGAATAAATGGTTTGGGGGAGGGGAGACAATCTGTTACAGCAGTATTGATTCAATTAATAGGCCAATGAACTGACTCTGTGTTCTCGGGCTCAGCAGCCCTCTACTCTCACTTAATTCATGTCGTGCCTGTACTCCCTATCTCGTACAGACGTCACATATCTTCCCTTTTCTCTTAAATTCTCTTACTCTAGAAATTTATATGAAATACATACCTACCCATTGAAAGTGAGGAATTGAGGTTATATGAGGAAAACGGTGATGATTACATTCTACAGAAATTCAGATGTTTGAAAGGATTTGCAAGTTTACCAGTATTACCTGTTTCCCCAGCTGTTCCAACATTTAGCCTCCGATATCTTCATTTTACATCTCCATAGAACTTAAAAGCAATGTGGAAGGTGAACTTGTTGCTGGTTTTCAATAAAAAAGCATAACGATACTTATGACTCACTTGGTTTAGTCATGTGTCTTTGGATCTTGATCTCTTGCCATATTGATGACTTCCTGGACCACCCTAAAGAGTTTTGGTAGAAGTTTCTCTAGAAAAAGACCAAAAAGTATCTATCTATAATCTGGCATTATTTTCACACTATTGAAGGAAAGATTGGTCAGTGTCTCTCCTGAACAATTAGAGAAGTGTGATTGAGAGATTTCCCATCCTAGATATTTCCATCATGTGAGGACAGATCATCTGTCACTGAATGCTATATATTTTTTTTACTGTTGAGTTAATGAATCTCCTGCACAGTATGATTTAGGAGTGCTGTTTTGTACAAGTTATGTCTTCCTACCTAATGTATAAACGATAGATATGCCATGCTATCATTTTATGGGTTAAATATGCGAGTAAAATTAAGACCCTTCCGCCATAAACTGCTTTCCTGCTTTGTTATAGTTCCTGGTAAAATCAGAAGTTAGTATTTCTACAGTATTTAAATTTGATTGCTTAAATGCACTAGTGTATTATCATTAACAGTGTTAACAACTTATAATAACAAATATGAATTATGAGGGACCCAATCAAAACATTGCTAGAGCTACAATGTCTGCCATTGACTTTTCAATTAAAACTAGACAAAGGCTTAATGTTTATAATGTAAATAATTACAGGCATACCTTGAAGACATTGTAGGTTCGGTTCTAGACCACTGAATATTGCAGTGAAGCCAGTCATAAACTGGTGGAGGGTCTTACCTTTAATTTGTAGAAAAAAAATGCAGCATCTGTGAAGCACATTGAAGTGAAATGCAGTAAAGTGAGGTATGCCTGTACTAACCAGGAAAGTCACTGTGGTCAATAATAATTACATATGTACACATGTGTTTTTGGTTAGTGAGTAAAGCTCAAAGGTTAAAGTAGAGTGGGCAGTACTATGTTCATTTTCTTCAGGTCCCAGTGATCTGGGGTAGGCATGCTTTTTCCTCTCTACCATTTCTGCCTTGAATTTCTAATTACTACTTTAATTCTGGGGTTTGGGTAGTTAGTATCGGCATTAAGGATGCTTTTTAACTTGTACTTGTCTTATAGAGATGCTTCCAAAGAAACCAAAATAGAACTAAGGTGGCACGTAGAAGGAATAAGAGGTCCAATATGAGTTTGGTATATATCATATCTCTTTGACTTTTGCATAAAATATACACTTGTTGGGAAACTCTGCATTTGAAGAAGGTAAATATTTGGGTTCTTAACAGAACAAGATGAAGATTGATTAGAAACGATAGGTTGGATGAAGGCAATTTCAAATATGTTTATTTTTTTTAATGGATCTCAGAGAGAAGAAGGGTGAGGGAAGAAAGACAGACAGACAGACAGACAGAGACACATTTGTTCCACCTATTTATGCAGTCATTGGCTGCTGCTTATATGTGCCCTGACCGGGGATGGAGCCCTCCACCTTGGTGTATTGGGATGGTGCTCCAATGAGCTGAGTTATCTGCTGGGGCCTATTTAGTCTCATTTGTAAAAACTTTTGTTAAGGTCAGTTTATTTAGTGGTTTTTATGTTGAAAGAAATTTAACATGGATGTAGCTAATAGATTTTACCTGTACATTTTGAACGAGCTAAAGAAAGATACTGAAACTTGTTGGACAGTGCCTCATGAAATTAAATATCAGTTTTATTTTTTATTGTGAGCCAGGCATTTGATATGTGGAGATACAAATTGAACAACAGAAGATGAAAATCTTTACCCACTTGGTGCTTCCATTTTAGTGATATGAGATGGGGCTGTAAATATGTAAAATATGTGTCCAATGATTGTATGTGCTCTGGAAAGGGGTAGCTATCATGGGGGCCTTTCGTCTCTGTTTTCATGCCAATACCATGCTGTTTTGATTATTATAGCTTTTGTAATATAGTTTAAAGTCAGAAGGTGCAATGCCACTAGCTTTGTTCTTTTTTTTTTCTCAGAGCTGTGGCTATTTGGGGTCTTTTGAGTTTTCATACAGATTTTAGGGTTATTTATGCTATGTCTGTGAAAATGCCATTGGAATTTTGACAGGGATTGCATTAAATCTACAGCTGGCTTTGGGTATGGACATCTTAACAATATTCTTCCAACCTATGAGCATGAAATACTTTTCTGTTTATTTGTGTCTTCTTTAATTTCTTTTATCAATGTCTTATAATTTTCATTGTACAGGTTTTCCACCCCCTTGGTAGAATTTATTCCTCGGTATTTTATTCTTTTTGAGACAATTGTAAATGGGATCGTTTTCTTCATTTCTGCAGTATTTCATTATTAGTGTACAGAAATATAATAGCTTTTTGTATATTGATTTTGTATCCTGCAACTTTACTGGTTTTGTTTATTAGTTTTAACAGTTTTTAAGGTGGTGTCTTTAGGGTTTTCTCTTATAATATGTCATCTGCAAAAGGAGCTTCTGGAAGGTCTCTATAGCTTATTTTTTTAAGAAATAGGAAACAAAGTTATTAGGTGACAGTAACAATGAGGAAATGGTGTCAAGTTTGAGAAAAGAGGAGAAACTATAATATACTTGATGAGTTTTCAGATTAAGGTACCCAGTAGCTGGTTTTTCCAGTTGTGAGCAAGCTTCTATGTGAATAGTCTGAGGAAGTGTAGTATTTTTTCCAGGACTCTGTTATGTTCGTCCATAGGTCATCCTTGGAGAATATTCTGCAAATTCATCATTATTGTACCTTCTAATTGAAGATAGTCCCGTAGGGAGCATGTCCTGAATCATCTTGGATTTTTCTCCCCGGGTCCTTTATTCCATATGTATGTTTCCAGAAGCAAATGATTAATCATGTACACGTGTATTGAGCACCTACTGTGTGTGTTAGTCCCAAGAAATATAAAAAATGAAAAAGTTTGTGCTGTTAAATAGAGTCTACACAATTTAATTTTGTAAGTTTTTTGTTTTAATCTTAGATGTCAGTGAATTTAGAAACTGTCTGCTGCTGTGTTAGGTGCTTTCAATTTCCTTGGAATAGTGAGGTCTGATTTTTTGTATGCTTGTCTTATGTTCCTCTTAAAATACCAGCTCCGTTTCTGATATTTGAGGGAATTTACAGTTTAGAGGCACTAGTTATCAGCCAAAGTCTTGAAGCTGTGAGGGTGTGTGTGCTGCTCCAGAAAGCTGTTGGAAATTGGCTGGCAGCTCCGACAGTGGGCATGGTCTGTAACCTTTGTATTCCTAAATTCCTGTAGGAATTCTCTGCACGTCTAGTCAAGTTTCCCAGAAAGACTCCATTACGAAGGGTGATCATGAGCTGAGATACATGGACTTTTTGAACATGTTATTAAGTCCCCTGTTTTACTCCATCCCTTTCCTGGAAGGAAACAGTTCATAATTGATTGTCTGGAAATCTTGGAAAAGAAAACATTTTATCAAAATACAGATGACTTTGGAATGTTCTAGATCATTGGAATAAAATGTTCAGATGCTTCTTTCTTGCAAGGGTTATCAAGAAGTGGACATATCTGGATTTAGATATGTTTCTGAATAAAATTTTGTTTCTGGAAAAAACAAAATTGTATTGGTTCTCTTTCTAAAGCAGTATTATGATCTTAGTACCCTTTCTAAATTTCTCCTTTTGAAATTCAAAATACTATATTTTTTTTTGTCTTAAATTTCTTCCATTTGTTAAATAGGGCTTCTTGGGACATTTCACGTATGCACTACAAAGAATAAAAAAATGCCTTTGTGTTTGCATGATTGACTTGCCCTCAAACAGTGTTTGTTTTTCAAAGATAAAGCTCATTTTGAAATTATTTATATTCATGCCTAAAGTAACTTGTCAGTTTTCCAGTAGTGAGCAAACTGGAGCACTGAACTCTTGGCTTACAAAAGGAAACGAAATGAAAGGATCCTAACAGAAGAATTTATAGTACAGGACATCTCACTTGGGAATAAGTGAGATGAAAGTTTTATGGAACTAAGCCTTCCAAAATTTTTACAAAATATATAGTTGTGACTATATAAAAATGAACTTTAAAAGGATATTAACTTTGCTACATTTAAGTCACTTACTTTGCTTCAAAGTTTTGTTTTTAAAAGCTATTTATATATTCCAAGGTCAATAGAAATTATGAATTGTAACAAAAGTACAGAAGAGAGGCGGCACTTGGATATTGGATAATCTTTACTAGTATTTTCCTTCATGTCTTCCTGCATAGTTTCTGATGAAGAACAATCAGTAGTATATGTTCCAGGTATGATTTTCTATGTTAATTTGGTAAGCTTCCTTTGCTTAGGAGAAAGGTAAAACATTAGGATGAATTTGCAAGTGTAATTAGATGTGGAACAGTTCACAAGATCCTAAAATTAAAAAAAAATAGTATGACCCTGTTAAGGTTAAAAATACTTTATGTATTAAAGAGTAAGATTTTTATTATTTTTTATATTATAAATAATAGCCTAAATTTAATATTTCAGAGAAAAGTGTGAAAACTTCTTGATACAGAGTTTATGCAAGAGACTCTAAAGTTTACTGAACTATCAAAAGTACCCCAATTATGTGACAAATCAGACCTTTAATTTCCCCTAAGATAGGGTATGTGTGGCATGTTGTAACTTACTGGTTTTAATATGACTTATGAATGTGCCAGCACCTTTTAAAAATATTGCAGTGGAATCTTTAATGTATTCAAAACAATCTTTTCATGATTCATTATTTATTCAGAGAACTTTAAAATGAAGTAAGTGTTTTCCCTATCAGGTCCTATAAAGTAGAGGATATCAACAGAGAGGTTGATGGGGGGAGGGCTGAAGAGAATGAGAAGATATAATTTTAAAGTCTAATACAATGCAAATCCTTAGGAATTTCTGCAGAAGGAAATATCAGATCAAGACACAAGTTGATGAGCCCAAAAGCTAATGTTAAATTCAAGACTTCCAGGGTGGCTGCTGATTCCATTTCCATGGATTCTTTAAAAGGTGCAGGAGATTCTGTAAATGAACAGGTCAGTAATTTCTTATTCGTTTTTTTTCTTATTCTTCAGTTTTTTATGAACACTGACCAGTAACTGATTTTTCTTTGCTAACTGTCAGTTGATGGCCATTGGTGCCAATTCAATGCCAACAAGAATTCCTGATTTGGAGTGCGGTGAAGAAGGAAACTTTATTCAGTGCAAAACAACTCAGTTGTGATACAGCCCAGCTGTGAAAACAGTGAGGCTGTGGAATGGCTCAGTAGTGTTACAGCTCAGTTGGAAGCAGCATGGCTGTGAAGAGGCCCTGGAGTGAAGCCCTCTTGGGTTAGGCAACTCTGCTCTGGTATTTGCCACCTGCTTAGGTCCCTTTCGGTTTGTGCCAGTCTGCCTCTGCACGGGTCTGCCTCTGAGCCAGTCATCTCCACTCCACTCCTGTGCTCTGGTCAGCCATCTTTAGGGCTTCACTTCCAGTTGGGAAAATGCAGTCTCACTCTTCCATGGAAAAGAAAAGTTTGTTCCTACAGCCAAAGGGGAGCTGACTTAAAAAGATAGAAGACCCTGCCCAAGGTCCTGATTGGCCTGTCCTCATGCAAATGAGAACTCCAAATTGTCCCAATTTTATTGGCCCCAAAAGCACTGTCCCGATTGTTCAGAATGGGGCTGCTCTGGTTGGTTGGTGAAGATGTTGATGGCAAAGCCTCAGCCCTATTGGTTGAAACAGAATTCCAGGAACTCCTCTTTGTATGAGGAATGACTCAGATGGCAGAAACACAGTGCAGGGAAGCAATTCAGTTCAGGAGACAGGCAGCTTAATGTAGGCTTCTCCCTGAAGTGTGATTTGTGTGAGAGGCCTCTATTACTGCTAGGCTCTGTTCTTCCTGTGTGTGTGTTTGTTTTTTGATTTTTAATTTAAACCCAGAGAAGCCATTATGATCTCTTCTTAGTAGGGTATCTTCTTTCTCAGGGTCCACATGACCAATAACTGATATTGTATACATGGGTAGAAGATTCATTGAAAGAACATTAGATGATCTATAAGCATTCTGAGAAGATACAAATCCAGAGGATTGTAGGGTGCTTCGATGTGCTTGGTATGAATATAAAGTGTTTAGCTCCAAAATGTCTGGGCTTTAAGACTTGGTTAAGAAAATTTATTATCTTGGTATGTCTCAAAGACCTGCATTATGGCTCTCACCATCGGGGCTCAGTTGGTTGGGTGCTGTACTGCAAAGTGAGAGGCTCCTGGTCAGGGCACTTGCCTGGGTTGCAGGTTCTCTCCCTGGTCAGGGCAAGGCCTCAGGCAAGAGGCATCTGATCAGTGTTTCTCTCTCATCTCACATTGATGTTTCTCTTTCTCCCTTCCCCTCGCTCTAAAAATAAATAAAATCCTTAAAAAGAGAAGGCCTACATTCTGATCTGTGTGGAGTTAGTAAATCAAACTCATGACTCTTTTTTATATTAGGTGTCTTTTACGATTTTTGTTCACTTGAATTTTTTGGTTGATGATAAATAAACCCTTAAATATAAGAAAGATACTTTCATTAAAAGAAAATTAGCCTGTATCATTATTATTACTACTAATAATTATTCATTATTTCCTTCACTTAGAAAATAATATCCTAAAGATCCTTCCTTTTTCTGGCTCAATCATTGATCTCTCCTTTGTTTTTGCCTGAGCGATACTGCCTCCACATTCCTTTGACACATGTCCTGAGTGGCTTGTTTTACTTTTTGCTATGTTTTGACTTCCCAAGCAGTTTGAGTCATGATTTAGCAATCTGTGACCTGCAGGCCAAATCTGCTTGCCACCTCTTATAAATAAAGTTCTATTGGAATATAACCACACTTATTCTTTTAATATTTATGGCTCTTTATGTTCAGTAGTAGATTTGCTATGGAGACTGTATGGCCACTAAACCAAGAACATGTACTGGTGAGCCCTTTATAGAAAAAGTTCTCAATCCCTGGTTTATGTCCTTGAGGGCCTCTCCACTGTCTAGTTTGTTACTAATGATTACATTAAGTAGGCTGCAGGATTTCACTGTAGGCTTACTTGTGTTATGTGTATCACCCATGTACTCTCTTCACACTGGGATGTGAATAGTTGAATTTGCAAGTTCTAATCAAAATTTGATGTTTTTAAATTTTAAAAAATGTTTATTTATTGATTTTTAGAGAGAGAGGGGAATGGAGAGAGAGTGAGAGAGAGAGGAACACCTATTTGTTCTTCCACTTATTGATGCAATCCTTGGTTGCTTCGTGTATGTGCCCTGACTGGGGACCGAACCCATGACCTTGATGTATCAGGGTGACACTCTAACAAACTGAGCTACTTAGCTAGGACTGAAATTTTTTAAATAAAATTGTTTTATATTTAACTGTAACCTTTTGGATTAAGTCCATAGTTTTTTATTTTAATGATTCTATTAGTTTATTAGCTATAAGTATTGTTGGGCTATTTCACTGGCTTTGGGGATTACAGTATACATTTTTAATTTATCACAGCCTATTTTCAAAGGATATTTTCCCACTTCATCTGTAATTTAAAGACCAACAGTGTAAGTCTTCAAGGACAGGAGACAGGATAGTGTAGTGGTTAAAGCAGAAACTCTGGAACCCAGTCTTGATCCTGCTACCTAACTGCTATAAACCCAGACAAGACATGTATCCTCACTTTAAAATAAGAGTAATACCTATCTAGTGGCATTGTTGGGAAAATGAGATGGATTAGTAAGTGTAAAGTACTCAGAATATTCCTAGCCTGCAGTAAGCCGTAGGTGTGTGTTAGCTGTTATCCCTGCTCTGTGGTCTAGTGCCCTTTGGAGTGAACCTCACGTCGTGAAGAGGTTGGAACAGGTGCATCTGCTGCCAACCTTAGTATACTTGTAACAGGGCTGCGGTGTAAGAAAGGTCCTCACTGTCTTTCCTTAGATGTTTGTTTCTGTGACATTCACCAAGGTAAAGATTTTTTTTTTCTTTATGTATTCCCTAGTGTTTAAGCATCGTCATTTCTGCCTTTGAGTTCTTTCTGTCTGCTTTCCGGTGGAAATTTCATGATGTCCCCGGTGGGCAGACAGTTCCTTACCCTGTGTTGAGTTCACAGTAAGTTTTAGATGAAACAGGCTAGTAGTGTTTCCACAAGGTAAAATACATTTAAGAAATCTCACCTCCTGTGCTTATTTTAAGAAATTTCTTGAAGAGTCTTAAAAATTGTTTTTAGCAAAAGTTAACCAGAAGTTTTTTTTTCTGTTTTAGAATTTCTGCAAGGGAGGAATAAAGAGTGCATCATTGAAGGATTTATGTCTTGAAGACAAAAGACGCATTGCAAATTTAATTAAAGAACTAGCCAGGTGAGACAAAAACCTTACATGAAATGCATTATGATATAACAGAGAAAATTCAAGAACTTGAAAACACATGAGTTTCATTTTCCTCTCTTGATTATATGTCATATAGTATGTCAAAACTTATATTTATATGTTTTAATTCAATGTAATATAATTATTACTTTTTTGTATTATTTTGAAATAATTTTAGGCTTATAGAAAAATTGCAAAAATATTGGGGGAATGAGGAACAGGTAGTGACTGCTAATGAGTATAAGGTTTCTTTTTGGGAAGATGAAAATGTTCTAAAATTATATTATGGTGATGTTTGCAGAACTCTAAATATACTAAAAGACATTGAATTATACCCTCTAATGGTTGAACATTATTATATGTAAATATATCTCAATAGAGCTCTTAAAAATTGGTATGGAGGGTTCTCATACCTTTCACAGAACTTTCTCTGAATTATCACCCTGAATAACCATACTGCAATTGTCAGAAATTAACATTGGTACAATGTAGTATTCATTAACTATGGAGTGTTCAGATTTCGCCAGTTTTTTCACTAATATATTTTTCTGTTCCAGGATCCTATTTTGTAATCAGTCTACCCGTTTCCTTAGTCTCCTCCCATGGGTGGTAGTTCCTTAGCCTTGTCTTGCCTTCCTCGGCTTTGACACTTTTGAAGAAAGTGGTCAGCTTTTTCGTGGTATTTCTTTCAATTTGGGTTTTTCAGGGTGCATGTGATAACAATGTTGCGTTAACGATGTGTTATATTGGGGGGATGATGTTGAAATGTTGTTACTGGTGGTTTTAAATATGATAACTTGGTTAATGTAGAGAGTACAAGGTTTTTCTCCTGAAAAGTTATCTTTTTCTTTGTAATTGATGAATATCTTCAGGAGGTTCATGGAGACTATTCAAATACACTGTCGTTTTTCCTGGACTCTTACCCACTATTATAAGCATTGCGTCCATCAAAGGAACTTGTCTGGGATAGCTGTGTAGCTGTGATGTCCTAATAGTGACTTTGTATTTCTCCTGTTTATTTTGCATTTATTACTTGGAATTATTGTTTAAAGATTCTGGCCTATTTATTTGTGTTTATTATGTATTTAATTATTTATTTTTTATTAGTATCAGACTAAGGGACATTTTATTTTTTTTTTATTTTGAGGTTTACCTGCAAGAATTAATAGAGCACGAGAACCCATGTCCCTTTACCCAGTTTTCACAACTTGGAGTATTTTGATTAACTATACAGTACAAAGCACAGTCAGGAAATTGACATTTGATGAAATTCATCAACCTTGTGTAGATTTCACATGTACTCATTTATGTGTATAATTAATTCTGTGCAGTTTTGTCACCATGTAGACCTGTGTGCCATCATACAGTCAGACACAAAACAGGTCTGTCACAAGGACACTGTCCTGCCCTTTTATACATGTAACCACTTCCCTCCCTACCCCTCCCTGCTCCCTGGCAGCCACCGCTCTGCTCTTCATCCCTCTAATTTCGTCATCTCAGGAATGGTCTATAAACAGAATCATACCTGGTGCAGCCTTTTGAGATGGACTCCCCCTCCCCCCCAACTCAGCATAATTCTTTTTAGATCTTTCAAAGTTGTTGCATGTATCAATAGTTTGTTCTTTTTATTGCTGAATAGGGTTCCGCGTAAAGAATGTACCACAGTTTATTTAACCATTCACCTATTGAAGGTTATTTTGATTGTTTCCAGTTTTTGACTGTTACAAGTGAAATTGCTATGAACATATATATAGGTTTTTGTGTAAACATAACCTTGTCATTTCCTTGGGATATGGTGTCATAAATGCATGCTGAGTTGCATTAAGAAATTGCTGGACTGTTTTTGAAAGTGGTTTATCACTTTGCATTCTCATAGTAATGCAAGAGCAATCTAGGTGCTCTGCATTTCTGCTAACGTTTGTTATCGTTGTTTATTTTAGCCATTCTGACCGATGTTTAGTGTTACTGCGTTGTGATTTTAATTGGCATTTCTGCAGTGGCCAGTGATGTTGGGTGATGTTTCACGTGCTTGTCTGCCGTCAGTATCTTCCTCCGTGAAATGACTGTTCATCCTTTTTGCCCATTTCCTATTGAAATGTTTGATTTTCTTGATTGAAGACTTTTGAGAGTTCTTTATGTTTTATATACAAATATTTTATTGAACACATATCTAATTTGCAAATACTTTTTTCTAATCTGTAGCTTGCCTTTTTATCCCCTTTACAGAGTCTTTCATAGAGAAAAGTTTTTAATTTTAACTAGGTTCAGTTTATCAATTTTTCATTTTATGCATTGTGCTTTGATTATCAAGTCTAAGAACTCTTGTGTAGTCTTAGTACCTAAAGACTTTCTCCTGTTGTCCAATTTGTTGGCATATAGTTGTTAATAAGATTTTCATATAATCCTTTGTCTTTCTTTGATTTCCGATTTTATTTATTTGGGTCCTCTCTCTTTTTTTCTTGGTGAGTCTGGTTAAAGGTTTGTCAATCTTGTTTATCTTTTCAAAGAACCAGCTCTTGGGTTCATTGACCTTTTGTATTTTTTGTATTTTTTTAGACTCTATTTCATTTATTTCTGCTCTGCTCTTTATTATTTCCTTCCTTCTACTCACTTTCAGCTTTGTTTGTTGTCCTTTTTTCACTTTCCTTTAGTGTAAAGTTAGATTGCTTATTTGAGCTTTTTCTTGTTTTTTGAGATAGGCCTATATTGCTATGAATTTTCCTTTTTGGAGTGCTTTCCCTGTGTCCCACAGATTTTTGGGTTGTTTTGTTCTCATTTTCATTTGTTTCAAGGTATTTTTTGATTTCTTCCTTGATCTCATTGTCAATCCACCCATTGTTTAATAACATGTTATTTAGCTTCCATGTCTTTGTTATTTTTCAGTGTTCCTCTTGTGAGTGATTTCTAGTTTCATAGCGTTGTGGTCAGAGAAGATGCTTGCTTGATATGATTTCAATCTTATTAAATTCATTGAGACCTGTTTTTTGTCCCAGCATGTGATCTATTCTGGGACAAATGTTTCATATGCACTCGAAAAATATGTATATTCTGCTTTTGGGGGGTAAAATGCTCTCAAGATATCAACAAAATCTATTTGATGTAATGTATTATTTAAGGCTGCTGTCTTCTTGTTGGTTTTCAGTCTGGAAGATCTGTCCATTGAAGTCAATGGAGTGTCACAATCCCTTACTGTGACGGTATTGCTGTCGATCTCTCCCTTTATATCCATCATGATTTGCTTAACATATTTAGGTGCTCCTATGTTGGGTGTGTAAGTGTTTCCTGGGGTTATATCTCTTCTTGGCTTGTTCCCTTTATCATTATGTAGTATCCTTCTTTGTCTCTTACCACAGCCTTGGTTTTAAAGTCTATTTTGCTGGATATTAAGTACTGCTACCCCAGCTTTTTTCCCCTTTGCATGAAATATCTTTTTCCATCCCTTTATTGTAATCTGTGTGTATCTTTTGATTTGAGGTGGGTCTCTTGGAGACAAGCCATGAGACTTACCATAGAATTTTAGAATAAGATTGTCAGTGTCTCAGATAAAAAATAACAACCCTCTGCTGGCATTTTAATAGGTACTACATTAAAAATATAGATCCATTTTGGGAGGAATTGACATCTTTACTGTATTGAGTCTTCTGATCCATGTGCATGGTATGTCTGTCCATTTATTTAGCTCTTTGATTTCTTTCAATGGTGTTTTATAATTTTCAGAATACAGATCCCATACATTTTTCTCACATTTATAGATAAGTATTTAATTGTTTTTGGAACAGTTATAAATGGCATTGTGTTTTAAGTTTTGTTTTCATATCTATTGTTTCATGTTTGTTGAAATATGTTTGAATTTGGTGTGTTTATCTTGATTCCTGCCTCCTTCATGAACTCACTTATTAGTTCTAGGAGTTTTACTGTTGATTCTTTGGGACCATGACAGTCATGTCATTTGCAAATAGGGACAGTTTTATTACTTTTTTCCTAATATATATATTTTATTTTATTTTTTCTTGTCTTATGATGCTGGCTAGGACTTCCAGTGCTATGTGAATAGGAGTGATATGAGACAATGTCCTTACTATGTTATTAATTTTATGTGGAACGCATTCAGTCTGTCATCATTAAGTATGATATTAGCTTTAGATGTTTTGTAGATGCTCAGTTCATAAAGTTGGGAAAGTTTCCTTATATTCCTGGTTTTATAAGAGTTTTTGTTATGATTGTATGCTAGATTTTGTAAACACTTTTTGTCTCTTAGTATGATTATATGAATTTTCTTCTTTAGCTCTTGATATGATAGATTATATTAATTGATTTTTGAATGTTGAACCTGCCTTTCCTACCTGTAATAAATCTTAGTTCTTGTAATTGATTTTATACATTCCTAATTTTGATTTTCTTCTTATTTTGTTTGGAATTTTCACACCAAAGTTCATGAGAGTCATTGGGCTGTAGTTTTCTTTCCTTCCTTCCTTTCTTCCTTCCTTCCTTATTCTGGTTTTATTTGCCTGATAATATTAACCTTATAAAATGAGTTAGGAAGTGTTCTCTTTTCTGTTTTCTGAAAGAAATTGTATAAAATTGGTTAATTCTTCTCTAATTATTTAATAGATTTCTCCAGTGAAATAATCTGGGCCTGGAGATTCCTTTTAAAGAGGTTTTTAATTACCAATTCAGTTTTTTTAATAGTTACAAAATTATTGAAGTCATTTGTCTTGATTGAGTTTTGGTAGTTTGTAGTTTCTGAGAATTTTCCATTTTTCTAAGTTGTCAAATTTATGAACATAAAGTTTTCCATGGTGTCCTCTTATTATCTTCTTGATGACTACAGGATCTATAGTGCCTCATTATGATATTATTGATTCGTACTTTCTCTCTTTTTTATTTTTGTCAGTGTTGTTAGGTTTATCAATTGTATTGATTTTTCAAAGAACTAGCTTTTTATTGATTTCTCTTTATTTTTTCTGTTTTCAATTTTATTGATATTAGCTCTTATCTCTCTTATTTCCTTCTGTTGCTTTGGATTTATTTTGTTCTTTTTCTCATTTCTTAAAGTGGACCTTAGAGACCATCCCCCTTTGCATGTGAGCATTTAGTGCTATAAACTTTTCTAATTACTGTTTTCAGTGCTTCCCACATATTTGATTTGTTGTATTTTCATTTTCATTCAGTTCCATGTATTTTTAAAAATTTCCTTTGAGGCTTTCTCTGTGACCCATGTATTATTTATCTAGAATTTTCTTGTATAATTTCCAAGTGTTTGGAGATATTCCTCTTGTCTTCCTATTATTGATTTCTAGTTTGGTTCTATAATGGTCAGAGAACTGCTTTTCCATTTTTTTGGACGTTTGTTTTATGGTCTAAAACATGGTTGATTTTGGTAAATGTTTATGAGTGCTTAAAAAAACATTTATAATTGTAACTCTCCTGACTGACATCGAAAAAGTTGGTTTATATTATCTTTAATATATTTACGTTTCTATGTAATTATCCTGCATGTAACTAATCCCCTGCTGCTGCTCCCTCTCCTGCACGAAAGCCCTCCTCCTCCTGCTGGAGCGCTGACTCTCTACTTCAGTCCTCCGTCTCCCCTGCACCACGCCTGTCCTCTTCTCCCTGCTCTCCAGCGCAGCAGCCCAGGCCGAGCTCTGCCCAGATGCTCTTCTCCCTGCACTCTGCTTCAGGCTCTTCATGTCCAGTCTGACTCTTCATGTCTCTTCTGACTCCTTCCTCTGCTTAGGCTTCAACACCCCACACCGGGCTACCCCTTGCAGTATGTTCTTCTTACTTTTTTCTGCTTCTGGGCTCCACATGTTGGTCCTCTCCCTTATGTTGATTCCCTCCTCACTTCACCTTAGGCTCTAACATTCTACCATCCTGCGCCTTCTTGGGAATAACCCTTCTCTCTTTGCCTAGGCTCTGATACTGCACACAGGGTTGCCTCTTGAGTTTATTTCCTCTTCGTCCTCCTGGGGCTCTGATGACTGGCTTCAGGTTAGCCCTTTGTGTGGCTGCTTTGTTCACTCTTTGTTGGCTGCTCTACACCAGCACCTGCTCCCAACCCTTGCATAGACCCCTCCTCACTGTACTTGGGTGACACAGACCCCGGCTCTTGGAGTCTGCAGCTTTATGGATGAGACAAGACAAATTCACATGGACTACCAAGTCCTTTGGAGGAAAAGGGATGGCATGGCCACTCTCTCAAGGGGAGAGCGCCTTGGAGCACCTCAGCCACTCTCTCAAGAGGAGAGTTCTCTGACCCTTGTTTTGGCAGGCTTTTATTGCTTTTCTGGGCCCATTACACTGAGGATGGTCCTCATTTACTATGCACAGGTTTGCTTTAGGTAATTACCTTTTACAGAAAACAAAGGAAAGAATGTTGCTAATTACATCAAAGAGAAGGATGTTGCAGGCCAAGGGGAGAAGTGGTTGAACTGGTCACACTCCACACTGGGGAGGATGAACACAGACTTGAGGAAGTTACAGTAAGCACTTGCTGCCTCAATTCAGGGTGAGGAAGTTTTAGCAAAAGCGAGTCTCATTGCAGTCTAAGTACAATACTGGCCTGATTCCACGTGGGAGAACCTATCCATGGGCGTGAGTCTTGTGCATTGGACCTCCTTTCCACTGGCCTTTATGAGTGGGAATTGGGCCTACACCACGCAGAATGGTCTCCTATACCTGGGCTCTGAATCTCCATGCTGGCTCACTTCCACAGCTTTTTCAAGGATACCCACACCCAGTGCTCAAGGAACTCATACCCATCCTCTTCCATGTGGATGGACACTCTTCTCATCCTGACACCTGTGCCAGATATCCATCCCCATGTGTCGATGCCCTTCTCAACCTGCTTGGTCGCTGCTGTCCCCCTGAACAAACCTGGTCCCACGCCCTCTTGGTTTCATGCTGATGGCAACTCTGCCCTGTCATAGTTTTAAGACTTACGTGTTCAGGAAGAAAAAGAAAAGTGGAAAATGAAGAAGACAAAGAGGAAATAAATGTTTAACTTTCATTTTAGAAGAGAAAAGGGTTTTCTCTTTGAGTAAAGGACTTTTACATGTATTTCCTTTTCATGAACACATTGTTTTATATTTAAACGCTTTGCTTTCCAAATCATGTCATATAAAATAGGACGAAAACTCTGCTTTCTTTTTGTTCTGCTTACTTTGCCTTGTACATGGCTTTTTAAACTAACAGACTTTTGAATAAATAGAAAGTAATGAAAAAGTATTAACAGAAGAGTACTAGGAGGCTGAAGTTTTAAAAGTTGTTTTCATTCATATCTTTTCAGTAAAAATTAGGTATGAAAATTAAAGGTTGCTTCATTTGTGATAAAGGTTAAACCCATTGGGGAACGTGTCAGAAAATTGGAAAATCCTTATGTATTCCTATGACATATTCAAATATAGCATACTTAAGAGAATTTCAGCTGTGGTGAAGATTCACCAACATTATCTTAGGGGAGAGAGTACTTAGTACCCCAAACTGACATGTACTATAAAAGCAAAGTGAAAACTTCTTTTTAACAGTGTCTTTGAGGTGAAAAGCATTCTTACCAAAGCATTAACCTTTTTTTAAAATGGTTAAAATGAGGCCATTTTTTAAATTTAATTTAATTTAATTTATTTATTTTTAGAGAGAAGGGAAGGGAAGGAGAAAGAATGGGAGAGAAATCAATGTGTGGTTGCCTCTCATGTGTCCCCTACTGGGGACCTGGCCTGCAACCCAGGCATGTGCCCTGACTGGGAATTGAACCAGCGACCCTTTGCTTCACAGGCCCGTGCTCAGTCCACTGAGCTACACCAGCAAGGGTGAGACCATGTTTTAAAATGAAAACATGGCCTTAACTTTAACAGTGTCAGTGGGAAAACTGGGCATGTCTGAATTCCAAGACCAACTTACATTGAAACAGTCATGAGAAAGAAGTTGATAGCACTAACTGCTCACATTAAAGAATGCTCACTTAAGAAACACGAAAAAGAACAAAGTGAGTCCAGAGCAACAGGAGAACAGAAATCACAGAGATAAGAGCAAATAAATCAATAAAATAGAAAACAGGAAAAAAAGAGAAAATTCAATACAGTTAAGCCAGTCTTGGAGGGCTCCATTGAGAATCTAGCCCTGAGGTCCTTTTCAGTCAGCATCTGTATTTGTACTTTGTATGAAAGTGTCAGAAAGATACATATAGGACTTATTGATGTTTCTAAACAAGAATAAATATTAGAAGATATAAATAAGATTCAGAATTGGCATAATAGGTTGGAGGCATGAATTTGTTAAACAGTATATAAGACAGTCGTGACAAGTGCAGGTTATTATATGCCTAAGAATAAAACTAAATTAGAAATTCATTTTAGAGAAAGACGTACTGATTAGGCATAGTATATTAAAAGAATATATATGGTTCACAGGTAAATTTGACCTGAGCATGAGCAAGCAGTCCTGTGCTATTTGGCTAGAAACCAAATATATATATTTAATTTAAAAAACTCAGTATGACTTTTTAATAATGTGCAGATGCCTCCTTTATAATCTGTATATGATCAGGGAACTTTTTTACCTGTGATAAACACACTAATAAAATAATGGAATACACATACAAATTAAGAGGCTAAGGGAGAATAGATACCAGAGATTTTTGAATTATTTAGTTAGTGGAAGAGAGAGGAAGAGATGACTTGATATATGGGTTTTGGGTAAATCAGGGCATTTTGCTGAAGTGTCTAGTATTTGATTTACATTTGCAGAAAGATAAGTGAAATATTGATTGATCTTTTTCAGAGGCATAAGGCTAGAGAGATTTCTTTTTGTTCAAGATTGCTGAATTAAGTGACCCCAGAAAGTCTTTTACAGTAAAATTAATGCATTGTTTGCATAGATGGGAAAAACAGTGTCATTCATGGGGACTTGAAAAATGATTGGCTTTGCAAAATATTGTAGTTTGTGCTGAAAGATGTTAACTTCCTTATGCATGCATTCGCATTTGTTTTTTTTTTTTTAAACTGAGACTTTTTAAGATGGGGGAGAATACCCCAGAGCAGCGGTTTCCAATATCTGGCTATTTGGTCAGGGGCACTAACCTCTTTTCTATAGATTATCAAATTTAAAAAAAATGACAACAGCCAACATGACAATAGCTGTCTGGTGTGAATGAATCAAAATTGTACATATTTTTTCTCAGATTGGCAAAAAATAAAATATATTTCCAGTGTGCTGCAGAATTTTAGTAATTAGTTTGTGTGTGCCTTGAGAACAAAAAGGTTGAAAATTGCTGCCATAGACTAATAAACAAGCTGTACTATAGCTTAGTTTTTAAAAGAAAAAAGTATTAAAATAATCTTGGCCACATTGCATTTTTTTGATGTATATGAGCCATATTCAGAGAATTCTAAAACGTTCTCTACTATTTCTTGTCCTGTGCCCACACTGTCAAAGAATGCATGGCTCCCCAGTGAGTACTTGTGCACTAACTCATTTGAAGACAGCGCTCTTTTTTAGGCTCAGATACTGATCTTTCCCAAAGGGCAGTTTGCTGGTACTACTTGACATTTCTCAGAAGAAAAATGGGAAGTGCAACACCATTAGTTTCCCATAGTAAAATGGGTAGATCATTATTATATGTTTATTCTGGTCTTTTAGTTTTTTAAACCAATCATAACTTTTTTGTCATAATTGAATATACATTGCAGTACAATAAAATATTAAGACTTTAATTTTTCAGTGACATAGTTTTTTTATCTTCCCATTTGAATGAAGCCTTGTGTAATTTTTTTGTATAAATAGTATTTATAATTGATTACATAGAACATTTCAAGAAAAAATAAGGAATTTTTCATCTGTTTTAGGTGCAAAATATTCTCTGAACTTCAGTTTATCATGATGCTGTAGAATAGTTAGTATGCCAAAATTTATTTTCAGATTGTCCATTCTAAGCTCTCTAATTCATAGAATATTTTTTGAATGACTCATATGTACTCAATAATCTTTCTCTTGGTTCTGGCCAGGTATTACTTTCTGAAAGAGGTTAATTTCTGCATAGCATTTTCTTCCCTTTCTGCATGGCCTCTAGAAACATGTACAGTGCTCTATGGGTGTGAACAGTCTCCTTGACCTTGCTAGGTCTACTCAGAGTTATTCTGCTGGATCTACTTAGAGTCATGCATGGGCCATATTTTGATTCTGAAAAGGTGAAAGACCACAACTGTAGATACATGTGATACACAAGTATAATATCTGTCTAGAAGGTATACAGCCATGTAATATGAAAAATAGACATTTATTGCAGAAGATACAAGATATAAGAAACATTGTACATAGGGCAATGACACCACAGTCCCCTTCAAAGTAGACACCTTGGCCCCTCACAGTTCTTGCAATCACCATCAGCTGCCCTGCTGTATTTTCTTGAATCTCATTGACAGTCTGAAATCTCTTTCCTTTCTAAGGTGATTTTAGTTTTGGGAAAAGCCAGGAGTTGCAGGGTGCCAAATCTGGGTTGTAGGGGAGCTGAGTCACCTGGGTGATTTGATGTTTCACCAAAAAACTCTGCATGAGATGTGATACATTAAGTGGGCACATTGTTGTGATGAAGCTGCCAGTCAGCGGTTGCCCATAGCTGGGGCCTTCTGAATCATTTGAATAGCTTCCATGGAGGATTGTTCAAGCCGAATGCAAAATTTGATGCAGATTCATGGCTCTACTTGTTCATTTTGAAAATGACAGCCACACAGTACACATGCTTACTCATCAGAGTCTACCACCCCCACAGACTAGTACGTTGAAGCTGTCATTGTTCAGGCCTGCGTGTTCCAGTTCACTGTCCTTGACTGCCAGGTTATGTGATGTTGTGCAGAATATTCTCATTATATTACCAACGGCTGGACTTTTTCTGGACAGACCTTGTATAGACTATAGCTTTTCTTTCATTTCTCAGGCAGCTTTCTGTCTGTCTTTATTTGTTTTTAGCCTTGGCCTTTCTATATGATTATTAGTCTCTTTCATAGTTTATTTTTTAAATACTTACTGTAATGGATTCAGATTTCTTAAACCTGAAATCAATAAGAGAAAGGAAGACTCATTTATTGACCTAAGGGAAGAGTTAAGAGCAGAGGTTATAAGAAATTTTTATAAAACTACTTATCTAGGTTGCTTTCTCAAAATTGGAACATTTGACATTTCAGACTTGAGTATTCTCAAGTTAGTGCTTTATAACTGAAAGTGTTTGTTCTTATATTAATTATCAGGTTTTACTTGAAAAACAATTATTGATCATTTACTACATGATAATCTACTTTTGCAAAGTATTTGTGGAAGACATAATAACTTTTTGTGATTTTATGTTATGCCAGATTTTTTTCTGGTAGTTTTTAAAGTAATCGATTAATTCAAGGTATAACAAAGGGAACTGATAACATTGAATAAAATGTTATTCAATATTATCAATATTCAGTTATTCAATATTATACTAGCTCTACCAGAGGCCAGAAAAATTACATCTTTATTCACTCTATAGCATATTCCCCCCCCAATTTTAGTGTACTTATAATTATACAAATATTAAAACTATCATCTTATTCAAAAAAATAAAATCACAGGTAAAAATAAAATCACTCTGACATTCCCCTCCTCTCCACCCCTACCTTCTTATACACATGCTATTTACATTTGGGTGGAATTTGGGTTATTTTGAACATTTTACTTGGAAATAATTGTAGAATCAGAAAATTTACAGAGTTAGAATTTTCATGTATACTTCACTCAGCTTTCCATACTGTATACATTTTGCATAACCATAGTACAATTATCAAAATTAAGAAATTAACAGTGGTGCAATATTATTACCCAACTATAGACTTTATTCACATTTCACCAGTGTCATTTCACTAATAACATTTTTTCTGATCCAAAATCCAGTTTAGTCATTGTGTTGAGTTGTCACTTCTCTTTAGTCTTTTATAATCTGTGATGGTTTTTCATTCTTTTATAACCTTGACACTAGTCAGATATTTTATAGAATGTTCCTTAATATTCTGGATTTATCCATCTGGATATGGATGTATCTGGTGCTTTCTCTTGATTAGATTTGTATTATGCATTTTTCACAAGTTTTTATATGGGTGTTTTTGTTTCTTGAGTGTATACCTAGGATGGGATTGCTGAGTCATGCAGTAACTCTATGTTTAACCTTCTTAGGAACTGCTTGACTGTCTTCCAGAGTGTCTGCACCATTTTACATTCCCACCAACAGTAGATGAGGGTTCCAATTTCTCCACAGCTTTTCTAACATTTATTATCCGTCTTTTTGATTATACCATTTTACTTGGTGTAAAGTGGCATTTAATTGTGGTTTTGGTGTACACTCCTAATGACTAATGATATTGAGCATCTTTTCATGTGCTTGTTGGTATTCGTGTATCTTCTTTGGGGAAAAGTCTTTTCAGTCCTTACAAATTGAGTTTTTGTTTTTGTTTTTGTTTTTTGTCTTTTTATTTTTGAGTTCTCAGAGTTCTTTCTGTACTGTATTTATAAGTCCCTTATCAAATAAATTGTGTGCAAAAATTTTATCTCATTCTGCATATCATTTTT
This sequence comes from Carollia perspicillata, assembly GCA_004027735.1. Taxonomy (NCBI): domain Eukaryota; kingdom Metazoa; phylum Chordata; class Mammalia; order Chiroptera; family Phyllostomidae; genus Carollia; species Carollia perspicillata. The sequence goes on along the minus strand of PVKM010002425.1, from coordinate 15,334 downwards.
TACTTTCTTGATGGTGTAATTTGAAGCCCAAAAGTATTTAATTTTGATGAAGTCCAGTTTATCTACTTTTTTATAACTTGTAGTTTTGGTGTCATATCTAAGAAACCATTGCCTAATCCAAGGTCATAAAGATTTATGCCTTTGTTTTCTTCCAAGAATTTATAGTTTTAACTCTTACATTTTGGTCTTTGATTCACTTGCAGTTAATTTTTATGAATAGGGTAAAGTAGGGAGGGGACTGAGTTTAGTTTTAGATTTTCGCACGTGGATAGTGAGTCCTCTCGTCACCATTAGTTGAAAAGACTATTCTTTCTCTTTGGTTTTCTTGGTACCCTGGTTGTAAAATGAGTTTGCTGTAAATGTGAGTGTTTATGTTTGTTCCATTGATCTGTATGTCTGTTCTTATGCCAGTACCACACTGTCTTGATAACTGTCATTTTCTAGTAAGCTTTGAAACTTGAAAATGTGAGTCCTTCATCTTTTTCAAGGTATAGTTGAGTCCCTTTCATTTTCATATGAATTTTCAGATTAGACAGTCTTGTCAATTTCTGCAAATAAACCAGCTGAGATTTTGGTAGAGATTGAGTCGAATCTGAAGATCAATGTAGTACTGCCATCCTTACAATGCTGTCTTCCAGTCATGAACGTGGAATGTCTTTCCATCTACTTAGATCGTTAGTTTCTTTCAACAGTGTTTTGTAATTTTCAGTATATAAGTATTGCTTCTGTTGAATTTATTCCTGTGTATTTTATTTCTCTTTATGCAAATGTAAATTTAATTGCATTTAAATGCAAATGTTTCCTTATTTGGATTGGGGGGGTTTGTTCACTGTTAGTGTATAAACAATTGATTTTTGTATATCGACCTTGTGTCCTGAAACCTTAGTGAACTCTTTCATTAGTTGTAATAGTTTTCTAGCAGATTTCTTAGATTTTCTGTGTCCAAAATCATGTCCTGATATAGAGATGGTTTTACTTCTTCCTTTAAAATTTAGATGCCTTTCATTTCTTTTTTCCTACCTTATTACCCTAACTGTAATCTCCAGTGCAGTGTTGAATCGAAGTGGCGAGAGTAGATATCCTTGTCCTGTTCATGATCAAAGGAGGAAAGAATTCAGACTTAACATTAAATACGGTATTAGATGTAGGTTTTTCATAGATGGCCTTTTTCAGGTTGAGGAACATTTTACCTTCCTGTTTATTTTCTTTGAAAATTTTACGTCATTGGTTTTTTTCAAACTCTCTTCTATATTTAATTAGATGATCATGTGGTTTTTGTCCTTTATTTTCTAGATATAGTGTTTATTGATACATTAATTGATATTTGAGTGTTAAACCAACTTTTCATTTCTGGAATAAATCCCAGTTGGTCGTGATGTTTCATCCTTTTTTATGCTGCTGGATTCTGTTTGGTGGTATTTTGTTGAGGATATTTACATCGGCATTCATTCAGTATTACTCCGTAGTTCTTAGAACCCTTTTGACATCGATTGCTATCTGTGATTTCTTAAAGCACCTCTGTTCCTTTAGACAGTACATTTTAAACAATAGCCAAATGTTAAAATTTGTAAAGAGGGTATTAAGATGATTTCACTGAAATATTTTTTAATGATGAAAGCCATTCTTTTTACCACATGTTTACTTTTTTAAAATATCCTCACCCAAGGATATGTTAGTTGATTTTTAGAGAGAGAGGAAGGAGAGCAAGAGAGACAGACAGACAGACAGACAGACAGACAGACATCAATGTGAGGTAGAAACATCAGTCAATTGCCTCACATATGTGCCCCAACCGAGAATTGAACCCACAACCTAGGTATGTGCCCTGACCAGGAATTTAACCTGCAGTCTTATGTTGTATGGGACAACACTCCAACCAAATAAGCGACCCAGCCAGGGCCACTTACTTTTGCTTGAAAACAATATGGCCCTTTCTGTTTGCTCATGTCCAACAAAATCTGTTCCTTCCTTCTCCAAGTCTTACCCACTAAGCTGATATTCAGAATTTATAAAATGCAGCCAGAATTATCCAGCTCTCAAATGCAAGATGTTAAATAAGGGAAGAAATTTTTTGGGTAGACCCCTGGGTGAGCTATAATTCTCTTTGGGATAGACATTTTGCTGACTTGACCTTGTCTTTCACATTAGTGTGTGAGTACCCTTTCGTAGAGTATCTAGAAGAATATCGGGTATGCATAGCCACATAATAAATCTCTTTCTAGAACATTAGCTTTACTAAAAAATTTAGAATAGATGGGTGTGGGAAAACTTTTAGAAACAGAAAAGATAGTTGTATGGAGAAAATTATAAAATATTCATGGATATTTGAACTAAACCATAAGATTTCAATGAAATTCAGTATTTTCAGCACAATTTTCAGCCTAACCACCCAATTATGAGGGTATGGATTCTCTGTTTTTGTTAGATAACAGTACATTTTGTGGAAGTTTTTGAGAAATACTCGGAGGCATTAAATAAAGGCTAACAATCTTACTTTATGAATAGGCTATTGTCCTCTTTGTAAATAATCAACAAACCATCTCTGGGAATATCCTTTTGTCAGTTTTAACCTTTTTGTCCTATTAGTTAAATATTTCCCTTTTCTGTACTTAGCTTCTCATTTTGTTAATTAACTCACTGCTATACTTTAAATGAGATAGAGGATTAAGTCTTTTTATGCTACTTTGCAGTCAGAGAATGCTTTGATGAAAAATGTAGATCACGATACCAGACATTTTCTCTAACACGTACCTCATGGGAAATATTATTGAACATAAATTAAACAAGAAGACAGACTTCATAGTGAATATCAAATCTTGAGGTGCCTTTTTTGGCAAGTCCTCTGCATTCAAAAGCTGTATTAATATACTTGCTTATATTAACTATGTTAATGGGCCACAAAGAAGCCCTATAAGTGTTGCACTGCGTACCTACCACAGCTTGTTAATTTTATAGCCTTCCAGAGCATAATAATTGCTAAAGGGTAGTCTGATCACAGCAGCATAACAGAAAAGACCAAAAAAAAAAAAAATCCCTGTGTAAATAGTGTAGTGATAAATTTTTCTGGATAGAGCAGGTTAAGTTTTGGGAAAAGCTCCTCACAGACTCTGGCATTATGGGATGTGTGTACAAGCAGTTGTGCCCCAGCGCCCTAGAGTTCACGAGGCTCTCCTTCAGGTTGGACAAAGGGACTGAGCAAGTGTTGGGGTGCGCCTGTGTGCTCTGACCTGGCAGGCTCCAGAGATAGCCTCTGTGTTTAGTGCAGTCTGGAGGGAAATTTGACAATCTACAAGGCAGGAGCTTAAATCCTCTGCAAATAGGTATATTTGTTGTTTGCTTAGTTGTCTGGATTCCTTGTAATTATATCAGTTTTAGAGATTACCTTCTTAGAAAGAAGGGCCTCAATATTATTCATCGGTCTAATATTATGTTAATCATAAATAATAGGGTTGAGAAAATGATTTGAATGTCAAGATAAGCAAGAAGAAATAAACCTATTTTATTAACATTGCTGTGTACCATGCATTTCACACAAATTATTTCAAAGAAAATGCAATCAACTCTTGAACACTCTAAAATTCTAATAATCATTCTGTTTTATTAACATCATTGATTTCAATATTTCCACCAGAAGGCTAGCAAGAAAGGAAAAGCTATGGAGTTCATGTCATTCAGAAATTGTTCTGATAGAAGAGGATTCTGGGAGAAACAAATTTAGGAGCTCAAAGGAAAGGTTTGGATTCCCTGTGGATTTCACTTACACTCATCCCTGCGCGAGCCTGTAGGATAAATGTGTGGCATTGTCTCTGGGGAAACAAGCATGAGTAACAGAAACTCAGGGCCAACATCTGTGTGCACAGAGTAACGTGAAAATCAGGGTTCTCATTTTAAATAAGTTTGAATGTTGTTTAGTTGTTTCTGTGGGATTTTTTAAAGCTATTTTTATTCCTTTATTCTTGTTAAGGACCATTCCTTTTTGGTAGGATTGAATTGGGACACTTTTCAGAATTAGACATTAAAGAATCAAAAATTGGAGGCTAGCCTTTTTAACTTTAAAATTCTTTTGGACTGAGAATAAATGTAGTGCAAAATTTTTATGTTAATGCCGTGTTTTTACTCTAGCCTAATTATTTATATGTCACTGAGGAATGCAGGATATCAGTACCTGAAGAACAGAGTAAAATTCCTATGTATATTTAGTGACACGTTTAAGCGATTTATATGTTTATGTCATTGACAGTATTTAAGTAAAAGTATAAAAAATATCTAACCCTGACTGGTGTGGCTCAGTGGATTGAGCTTCGGTCTGTAGGCCAGGGGGTTGCTGGTTCGATTCCCAGTCAGGGTACGTGCCTGGGTTGTGGGCCAGGTCCCTGGTTTGGGGCATATGGGAGGCAGCTACACATTGATGTTTCTCTCCCTCTCTTTCTCCCTCCTTTCCCCTTTCTCTAAAAATAAATAAATACAATCTTTTTTAAAAAGTATAAAAAATGTGTAAAATAAAATAATTTGACTGTCTATTTTGCAAATGAAGAAATGAAACCTAATGTTTTAAAAATCAGATCTATTTCTGTCCTACATTATAATTGGGAAACTATGTCTCATTGGTTGAGACATAGTTGGTTGAGTCTCGTTGGACTTTCCATATTTAAGATATTTCTAATAACATTCTTGATTTTAAACTCATCTCCATATTTTATTGCAAAGGTGTGAAAGATTGCCTTATAAAAGGCGGACATCAACTAATGGGGGGGTTACTGAAGGGAAAGGGAGTACCAAATGGAGGGGGGCAAAGAGGGGAAAATTGGGAAACTGTAACAGCATAATCAATAAAGTATACTTAAAAAATGAAAAAATACATAGAGTATCCCTGAAGAAACCTCTGAAAGAGGTAAGCGTTCCCCTGGAAGAAGTCTAGTTTTGGTAAACTGCGGCTGTAGGCACATGTCCTGTGTCATTCTCATGGGCGCCTTCTTTCCTTTTTTCCTTGCAGAGTGAGTGAGGAAAAGGAGGTGACAGAGGAGCGACTCAGAGCTGAGCAGGAGTCATTTGAGAAGAAGATCAAGCAGCTGGAAGAACAGAATGAACTGATCATCAAAGAAAGGGAAGATATCCTTTTTGAAAGTTTTGTTTTTTAACATGCAGGAAGTTTGACCCTCTTATGAAGAAAGTGTGAACACCAGAGAAATGGTTGCTCCGATTTACAATATGGGATACGTCTGTGTGGGCTGCCGTTTCCGGGCGGGCGGAACGACACTGGGCAGCATGTGCCGCTGCTCCCTTTGCGCGTGGTTCGCCACCCAGCTGTTCTGTGGCCGCTGCTCTGCTGTGGAGCACCCATTTGTCAACGAAAAAAGACAGTAAGAAATTTGGGCACTAAAATGTAGTGCTGGAACTTTATTAAATTCTTCTGTTCCACTACTACAGTTGAGCCTGAAACCTCTATGTATTTGGTATTCTTTCCAGCTAAACCTTTGACAGTCCTAAGTAATTCTACTCTGAAATCATAAACATTTTAAAAAGTCTGTGGTGATTTATAGGTGTTGTAATTAAGGGTTTTACACTGTAGCAAGATGCCCCCAGACTATTCTCACGAAGGAGAAAACTATTGGCATTAGAACTAGGGAGGGGGTTGTGTGTGTGAGTGTGTTTCAGTGTGTGTTCATACAGTCATGCACCACATAGTGTTTTGGTTAATGATGTACCTAATACACAAACATGGCCCCATGAGATTATCATGGGGCTGAAAAAGTCCTGTCATCTAGTTATGTCACAGCCATCATAACGTCATAGTGCAATGCATTGCTCCGGTGTTTGTGGTGATGCTGGTGTAGACGAAACTACTGTGCTGCCGGCCATACAAAAGTGCAGCACATACAATTATGTACAGTACATCATACTGGGAAAAGATAGGAAATGACTATTACTGGTTAATCTATTTGCTGTACTACACTTTTTAGTTTTATTTTACAGTGTGTTCTTTCTACTTAAGAAAAGTTTTGCTGTCAGTGTGCCATGTACACAAACAGCAGCCTCACGCATCTCGTGTTCACTTGATCACATCATTTTCCCGTGTGCTTGATTTAATCTTGTGTTGTTTTGTGCAGTGACATGTTGTACAGGCTTGTGACATAGGTGTGTAGTAGGCTGTACCATCTAGGTTCATGTAAGTGGACTATGATGTTCACACACAGGGAAATCACCTAATGGAGCAGTTCTTCGAATATATCCCCAAGTTAAGTGGTGTATGGCTATATATACACATACATATATATCTCTATATGTATGTGTGCACACACACATGCTTGTATATACATATATGAGGGGGACCCTCCAAAAGAATTTATTTATTAAAAATTGTGTGCTTATTTTTACATGTTTAAACTTCAGTCATTTTCTAAGTACTCTCTGTCAGTATACTTACGGAGACTTTTTTCCATTGCTAAAAATAGTTTTTGAACTCATCGATTTTGATGCCTTTTAATATTTCTGCCATTTTTTGTTTCACCCTTTTCACATCAGTAAAATGTTTCTCTTTGAGGATTTTTTCATCTGGGGAAACAAAAAAAGTATCTTCAGGGCAAGAGCAGGTGAACAGAGAGGGTGGGGCACAGGGGTTGTGCCATTGTTGGTCAAAAACTACTGAACACTCAGCACTGTGTGGACAGGTGCGCTCATAAGTCACCCATCATGAAATGGGCAAACTTGTTGAGTCTTCCAAAAAATTCACTGAAGCCGAACACAGCCTCTCAACAAAGCCAGCTGGTGCACTGATACAGATGGGCTCCTAGAACATTAATCCAGCAGGGAAAGCCTGTGCTACAAGGCGGCCACCCTCCAGAAGATAATTCCACTTTCGTGGGGGTTTCCCCATCATATATAATTTTAAGAAAGTAAAATAAAAGCTGGTGTTATAACTTAAGAATTGTATTTTAAGGGATATGTGTGTTAAAATAATCATTTCTGAAGTTTCCTTTGGGTAGCATTACTTATTTTTAATGTTTCTTGTAGTGGCATTAATACAAAAAGAGAAGTGACTGTCCCTAAAGTTAGGGTGATGGATCTGCCAGATAAACTAGTGTGCTTGAGAAATCCTTTGTCCTTATAGATGTCAGTATCACCATTAATGTGATTGTTATTCATTATTTCAAAGGTTCTTCAAGTGCCAAAAAAGATCATATATTGACAGTAACTATACCTTTCTGAGTACTAGAAAGGTAGAAGCATAAAGGTAAATTAATCAGCTTGAAAAACATAAAATATAAATATAAAAATGACTTATGAATTTGTATTTTCCAAAAGTACGAGTATGTGATTGTAATATAATCAGAATTCTCAGATTTGATTGGCTGAGTAGAACATTCATAAGGAGTTCTACGAGAGGAGTAGATTCTAAAGGAATTCTAAAGGAGTACTTTTCTAATTATTTTTTTTTTAGATCTCTTTAGCATTGGAATACTTTTCTCGAGCCTTCTCTCTTCTTTGCCATCATTGGCTTTGTTGCCCAGGTTGTCAACCTCAGGCCAGACCCTCTTCCTGCTACTCTTCTCTCTAGGTTAAAGTAGTGCTGTTCAGTCTGAGTTCACGACAGACTGAGTTCCGCCCCTTTGGTCTTTTCACTTCTCACGAGGAGTAGTGTCTCAGGACCATAGCTCTTTCATAAAAGGTAGATTGGGAATGCTTTTATCTGTAACAAGCATTTGCTTTACAGGGTTCTGTTTTTTCCCCATGCAACAACTCTGGAGATACGTGGCTCCTCGCATGGGTTCACTGGCGTCTAGTTTTCAGCGCAGGACCTCTACACTTCCCTTAGCTCCTCTAACAGGGCAGAATTCCGGGCTGCAAAATGGTCGCTCCCATTCCAGGTATCACGTTTGCATGAAGGTAGGAAGAAAGGGGGAGGAGGAGATTCTGGCAGTTGTAACTCCCTCTACTTTTTAAAAAAATATAAAATCTTTCTCAGAGTACCCCTCTCTACCCCCATGCTCCCCCAGCAGTCTTTCATGAGATATTTGTTATCCTGAACTTTATTATTTGGCCATGCTAAGCTGCAAGAGAGGCTGAGAAGAGTGAGCACTTACCTTGTCTGATTGATATAATAGAAAGCAGCAAGGGAGGAGGAGGTTAAGAATGAAGTCAGCCTCCAACTCTGTCTGGTAGCAGAAGTAGGGGAAATAAAAACCACTTTTTACATAGGGTAGATGTGATACCTTGACCTTCCTGAGCAAAAAAATAAAATAATAATTATTATGTCCAGTGGAATTGGAGTGAGTTATGGAGATAAGGTGAGAGAGGGAGATAGCAAACAATTTAGAAAGCCTGGCATGGAGTGGGGCTTTGTTTATCTGGTGATATGCTTAATAAAAATATATGGTTATCTCTAAAAGTAGAATCTAATTTTGGTGGACTGTTGCATTTAGCACTCTTTGGGTCAAGATTAATTGCATTTAGTGCTGAAGCAATTTAAAATCAGTATGGCTGTGAATGGTTTCTTCCTGCCTAGCTAAATATTGAGCTACCCCATGTGATTGTAGTGACACAATTTTTCCTGTTTCTCCCATGACTTAGCTCAGGGGTCATCAGACTGCTGCTGTGGGCCTAATCCAGTAGGGTGCCAGCTAAATCCAGCCAGATCTACTCATTTATGTATTGTCTCTGGCTGCCCTGGCACTGCAACTGCAGGTTGACTAGTTGCAACAAAGGCCCCGTGGCCTACATAGCCTACAGTATTTACTATACAACCGTCTACAGAAAAGCTTGCTGACGCCTGTTCTGTCATATAAGCTAAAAGGGAAAGGAAGAGGTACGTGAGTAAAGCCAGAGACTTAAGCCGTGTGACGTAGACCTGTTTTCACATGGTTTGAGGGGATTTGACTTCAGCCTTTTTGATTATTGTGAATGAAGATGGGAGTAAATGTTAGACCATTGTCAATAACTGAAATGGTTTAGTTAACATAATTAGTTTAGGATATTTTTTTTGATCAACAGAAGATAGGTGGTATTTGTGGAATTTGTCAAAAAGAGAAAGGAAGATACTAAAAACAATGACAACTGAGGTTTTTATTCCAAGTACATTGCTCAGGTATAAATCTCCTTTACCAGCAGAAACCTGTCAGAGGTTAATCTAGGTGACTTTACAGTACACGAGAGTCTATAAAACTTAGAAACGTAACACAAGGTTATAATTTAAAACAATATAATTTTAACTACAGATACATTACCTATCATGAATGATTCAGACTCTTTAATATGGATGAAATCTGATCACTTCAGAACATTTTTAATGTCTATTTCTGTATGAGGAACAATATGAATTCTGATTTTTGGCATTTTAAGGGTGTATTATACTAAATTTATGGGTCTCTGTTTTAAAAGTTCTAATAACTTGATATGTTGATCTATTATACAAACACAGACCAGTCCCTTAGTAAAAATATGAGAAAAGGTATTTTACATGTTTGCATTTGGATCAGGCCTTTGAAGGATTTGTTCTTACAGCAAATAGAGAATTATTACTGAAAGTTAAAAATCTTGGTAATTCTCAGTCTTTGCACAGAGAAAGCTTATTTTCTGAGAACTTAACTGTGTAAATGAAATGAGTGTGCCATTTACAAAGTCAAGCAGTCGGATGAACATTGTATATTTTTGCATAGCTAAATGAGTTTGAAAGGAGAGGTAAATCTGAAACTTCAAAAGAGGAATATGTCCACTGTTCCAATAGAAATAGTTCTGAAATATGTTAGCATGTATAGTGTGAGACAGGATGTGGTCATTAGAAAAGTTTATTAATATTTGAGCTAGTTGTGTTTCTAGAACATATACCTTAGGTCAGGACGATATCAGAAGCTTACAGAAGGGAAGTGAAGTCTGATGTTCGCTAACTTCGCCACTTGAACTGGCACAGCAGGAGAAGTGGAGAGAAGCAGGCACCATGGGCTTTACGGTGTGAATTTTGTTCTAGGGCCGACTGCCTCTCTGCCCTTGGGAAAGCTCCTGAGCTTCTCGGAGCCTCTCTTTTCATCTGTCATATGTGGGTAGCTGATAATGCCTTTTCTGCAGGCCTGCTGAAATGTGATTTTCTCTTCATTGTGTGTGTACAGAACCTAGCAGTGTCTTGTACTTAGTAGGTACTGGAAGAAAGATAGCGATTCTCCTTATTACTCTGACTTTTAGGAATGAGGGATGAGATGACCAGCTCCTCTGCTTCTCATTTTTGCGCCTTTCTTCACTGGGGGTTGATTTTTGTTAGGTTATGCAAGTGCTTACTCTGCGTAGAAGGCCAAGTGATAGAGTGAGATTGATATGTTCTCGGCTTTATCTTCTAATTTCTATGAAAGAGGAAGCCTCTCTGTACTACATATGCCTGTTGAGTGCTCATTGGGAAGAAACCAGGTCTTCCTGTCCCAGAAACCAGACGGACAGGAGAGAGAGAGAGAGAGAGAGAGAGAGAGAGAGAGAGAGAGAGAGAGAGAGAGAGAGAGAGAGAGAGTTAATCCTACTGGTCAGTTTTCTTTCTTTTTAAACTTTTTTATTTATTTTTATTTTTTAAACTTTTAAATTGTTATTCTATTAGAGTTGTCCTAGTTTTTCCCCTTTGCCCTCCTACACCCAGCCCAACCCCCATTCCCACAGTCAATTCCCACACTGTTGTCCATGTCCATGGGTCATTCATACATGTTCTTTGACTAGTGCCTTTCCCTTCTTTCCAGTATTATCCCTCTACCCCCACCCCTCTGGTCACTGTCAGTCTGTTCCATGTTTCCATGCCCATGGTTCTATTTTGTTCATCAGTATATTTTGTTCATTAGATTCTTATAGTGAGATCACATGGTATTTGTCTTTCACTGACTGGCTTATTTTACTTAGCATAATATTCTTCAGTTGCATCCATCCTGTCACGAAAGGTAGGAGTTCCTTCTTTCTTTCTGCTGCATAGTATTTCATTGTGTAAATGTACCACAGTTTTTTGATCCACTCATTTACTGATGGGCACTTAGACTGTTTACAGCACTTGGCTGTTGTAAATAATGCTGCTATGAACGTAGGGGTGCATAAGTTCTTTTGAATTTGTGATGCAGGATTTTTAGGGTATGTCACCAGCAGTGGAATTGCTGGATCAAAGGGCAGTTCTGTTTTTAGTGTTTTGAGGAAACTCCATACAGTTTTCCACAGTGGCTGCACCAGTCTGCACTCCCACCAGCAGTGCACTAGGGTTCCCTTTTGTCTGCATCTCTGCCAGTCGTTGTTTATTGACTTACTAATGATGGCCATTCTGACAGGTGTGAAGTGATATCTCATTGTGGTTTCAATTTGCATCTCTCTGATGGCTAGTGATGTTCAGCATATCATCATATGTCTATGGGCCATCTATATGTCCTCCTTGGAGAAGTGACTATTCAGGTCCTTTGCCCATTTTTTAATTGGATTATTTGTCTTCCTGGTGTTGGGCGCATGAGTTCTTTATATATTTTGGAGAATAAACCCTTGTCCAGTGTATCATTGGCAAATATGTTCTCTGTTGCAGTCAGTTCCCTTTTCATTTTGACGATGGTTTCTTTAGCCATACATAAGCTTTTTAATTTGATCTAGTTTCATTTGTTTATTTTTTTTCCTTATTTCCCTTGCCCTAGGAGATATATCAGCAAAAATATTGCTACATGGGATATCTGAAATTTTCCTATGTTTTCCACTGAGACTTTTATGGTATCATGACTTATATTTAAATCTTTTATCCATTTTGTGTTTATTTTGGTGTATGGTGTGTGTTGGTGGTCTAGTTTCATATTTTGCATATATCGGTCCAGTTCTCCCAACACTATTTATTAAAGAGACTGTTTTTACTCCATTGTATGTTTGTGCCCCCTTTGTCAAATATTAATTGACCATAGAGACACAGGTTAATTTCTGGGCTCTTTTATTCTGTTTCATTGATCTATGTGTCTGTTCTTATGCCAGTACCAGGCTGTTTTGATTGCAGTGGCTTTGTAATGCAGTTTGATATCAGGTATTGTGATCCCTCCAACTTTATTCTTCTTTCTCAAGATTGTTGAGGCTATTTGGGGTCTTTTTTTTGTTCTATATAAATTTTTGGTATATCTGTTCTATATCTTTGAAATATGCCATGGGTATTTTAATAGGAATTGTGTTGAATCTATAAATTGCTTTGGGTAATATGGGTATTTTAATGGTGTTAATTCTTCTAATCCATGAACATGCTATATATTTCCATTTATTTGTATCTTCCTTAATATCTTTCTTCAGTCTCCTGTAGTTTTCCAAGTACAGGTCTTTTATCTCATTCGTTAAATTTATTCCTAGGTACTTTGTTTTTCTTGTTGCTATAGTAAATAAGATGTTTTTCGTAGTTTCTCTTCCTGATATTTCATTGTTAGTATATAAAAATGTCATTGATTTCTGAATGTTGACTTTGTGTCCTGCTATTTTACCAAATTTTCTTATTAGGTCAAGTAACTTTTTGGTGGACATCATAGGCCTTTCTATGTGCACTATCGTGTTGTCTGCAGATAATGACAGTTTTACTCCCTCCTTTCCAATTTGGGTACCTTTTATTTCTATTTCTTATCTTATCACTGTGAGTAGAACATCCAGTCATCATAGGGGATTTTTAACACCCCACTGTCAACATAGGATAGATCTTCTGAACAAGAATCAGCAGGGATATTGTGGCACTGAATGACACTCTAGATCAAATGGACTTAATTGATATATACAGAACCTTTCATCCTAAAGAAGCAAAATATACATTCTTTTCAAATGCATATGGAACATTCTCAAAGGTAGACCACATGGTAGGACACAAAACAAGTCTCAACAAATGTGAAAATTTGAAATAATATCAAGTATGTTCTCAGATCACAATGGATTGAAATCAGAAACCAACCTCGAGGAAAAAAAACTAAAAAACATTCATATACATGGAGACTGAATAATATGTTATTGAATAATGAATGGGTCAACAATGATATCAAGGAAGAAATCAAAAAGTATTGGGAAACAAGTGAAAATGAACACACAATGACCCAAAACCTATGGGACATGGCAAAGGCAGTACTGAGAGGGAAGTTCATAGCCATGCGGACCTACTTAAATAAGATAGGAAAATCTCAAATGAACACCCTAACCCTGCATCTGCAAGAACTAGAGGAGCAACAACAAACAGCCCAGTGTGAGTGGGAATCAGGAAATGGTCTGTTTTCATGATCTCTCTGATTGCAACTTAGTCGATTAAAGAGCTTTAGAGGTGCTCACCTTGCTCTAGGAAGAAAGAATTTTAAAGAAACTAACTTTAACCTTTTTGAGGAATGTTTTAAAATGAACCAAAGGTCTCACCATGTCTGCGCTGGAAATAGACTAGAGAAAATTCATGAGACCTTTATCTAATTATGTACAGAGAAATCATTGGTTTGAAGAACAGTAATATTTCAGAGGTATTCCAAGCTTTCCATTTAATTATACATCTCTGCTAAGGAGCCAGACTGCCATGATCTGTTAGATTTTTGCAACAGATAGAAACCATACTGTACAAGCTATCATAAATCTGGGCGGAATGGTGTTGGATGGGTAGGGAGGGTGGGGAAGCATAGTAGAAATTTCATGAGAAAGGAAGTAAGTTTCAAAAGAAAGGATAAGTCTCTTCTTCCTAAGTTTTCTGGCACTTTATAAGAAGAGGCAGGCTGTTTCTCTAGTCTTGGAAATAGTTTGGGAAGAATTAAAAAAACTACACTTCTGCCCTGGCTGGTGTGACTCCATGGATTGAGTGCCGGCCTGTGAAGCAAAGGGTCTTGGTTCAATTCCCAGTCAGGGCACATGCCTGGGTTGCAGGCCAGGTCTCCAGTTGGGGGCACTAGAGAGGCAACTACACATTGACATTTCTCTCCCTCTCTTTCTTTCCTTTCTCCTGTAAAAATAAATAAATAAAATCTTTAAAAAACAACTAAACTTCTTAAAATGAAAATAACTAATAGTATAGCAAGGCATGTTACCTTATCAGCTTTAATGAATCTCACCTTAAAAAAAATTCTCAGGTGAGGCTATGTTTATTGATTTTAGAGAGATGGGGAGAGAGAGAGAGAGAGAGGGGAACATTGATATGAGAGAGAAACATTGATATCTGCTGTGTGCGCCCTGACTGGGCATCAAACCTACAACCTAGGTATGTGCCCTGACTGGGAATCAAAGCGGCAACCTTTTGGTGCACAGGCTGATGCTCTAACCAACTGAGCCACCCAGCCAGGGTAATCTAACTTTTTTGTTTTGAATAAACATTAGGTTTTTGTTTTTTATGTTTACAAATTGAATTCTGTGGTGACAGAATGTATTTTGTGTACTTGGATAAAGTCAGTTTATTCCATTTAACAAGCCCTGGATAATGTTTTACTAATCAAATAATTATCTCTAACAATGTAGAAGTTGTACTGCTTGAGGCTATTTTATTTCTTGGTGATGCTGTATAACTTCAGCAGTTTGGGGGCCATTATTATTGTATATTGTCCTGGGATGCCATTTTAAATAATAACAGCAGATTAAATACCTTTCCATGTGAATAAGAGAAATAAGCACGCTTAAGCAAAGAACAGTTTATTACTAGTATTTTTGCCCAAACCATTCTCAAAGATATTTTGTTCTCTTAAGAATATTTAGGTATTAATGCTAACAGGGAGGAATTGATAATAAATGTTCATAGAAAGTTAAAAAATTATACATTTTTATCCATATACTTAATTTCATTTTAATAAACCTTTAGAGGTTAAGTTACTCTGTGCTAGTGAGCTATATTTACACTTCAGTTTTCTGGAACTCCTCTAAGAATAAGAATAAAAAGAAGTACCCCTCACCTTCCCTGGTCCCCTATGGATACAGTTTTCTTATATGGGAGTTCCTGAGGCTATTATATGGATGATAGTAAAGTCATTATCTGGTGTCTAGATCATTAGCTTTTGCAGATTAGAAGCAGACCAAAGTAAGAAATGGAACTGCAGTGAGGATATTGAAACTGACAGAGCAATTGACAGGAAAACTAGGAAAAAAACCACATAAGAACTAAAAATCTAAAACAGTCAGGAACTCTACCCACCTAGGTACATCTTAGGTCATCATATGTTAAATGCAGTGCAGTAGTTAACATTCATAATGATGATTCTGAGGCATCAAAATAATGTTAAATGTTTCCTATCTCCTGTTACTTTTTAATACTTGTATTAGTAACACAGCCTACATTGTATATTGGTTTTCTATTTCCAGAGCACTTTCACTAACACTTTTTAATCTTCACAATTACCTAGTTAAGTTTAGGCAGATACTGTTATTCTCCTTC
>PVKM010002424.1:32306-65376 GCA_004027735.1 Carollia perspicillata | reverse complement strand
GAGTATGGCAACAACATAAAGGAAGAAATGAAGGTTACACTAAGTGAAATAAAGAAAAACCTACAGGGTCAGGGGAAAAGGGAGGGGATTATAGGAACAAGTATAAAGGACACATGGACAAAAACTAAGGGGGGTGGAAATGGGAGGGAGGTGGGGAGCACTGGGGGTGTGGACTGGGACGGGAGTAAAAGACAGAAAACTGTACTTGAATAACAATTAAAATAATAATAATAATAATAAAGAAAAAATAAAGAAAGAAAGAAAAAAAAAAGAAAAACCTACAGGGAACCAACAGTGAAGGGGAGGAAGCTGGGGTTCAAGTCAATGATTTGGAACACAAGGGAGAAATAAATAGCCAACCAGTGCAGGATGAAGAAACAAGAATTTTAAAAACCAAGGATAGTATAAGAAGCCTCTGGGCTATCTCCTAATGTACTAACATCTGAATCATAGCAATGCCAGAAGGAGAAGAGGAAGAGCAAGAAATTGAAAACTTTTTTGAAAAAATAAAAGTTGAAAGAAAACTTCCCTAGTTTGGCAAAAGAAATACACATAAAAGTCCAGGAAGCACAGGGAGTCCCAAACAAGTTGGACCCAAGGAGGACCACACCAAGACCCATCATAATTAAAATGCCAAAGGTTAAAGATAAAGAGAGAACCTTAAAAGCATCACAAGAAAAGAAGTTAGTTATCTACAGAGGAATTCCCATAAGACTGTCAGCTGATTTCTCAAAAGAAACTTTGTAGTCAAGAAGGGACTAGCAAGAAGTTCTCAAAGTGATGAAAAGCAAGGACTTACAACCTAGATGACGCTATCCAGCAAAGCTATCATTTAGAATTGTAGGGCAGATAAAGTGCTTCCCAGACAAGGTAAAGCTAAAGAAGTTTCTCATCACCAAGCCCTTATTATATGAAATGTTAAAGGGACTTATTTAAGAAAAAGAAGATCAAAACTATGAACAAATTCACAACTATCAACAACTGAATCTAGAAAAACAGGCTAAGTATACAACCAGAACAGGAACAGAATCACAGATATGGAGATCATTTGGATGGTTATCAGCAGGGAGCAGGGAGGGGGAGAGTGAGGGCAAAGGTGAAGGGATTAAGAAGCATAATCTGTAGGTACAAAATAGACAGGCATGGTGGTGTTAAGAATAGTACAGGAAATGGAGAAGCCAAAGAACTTATATGCACAACACATGAACATGAACTAAGCAGGGAGGATTGCTAGAAGGAAGTGGGGTACCGGGCAGAGGGGGGGGCAGAAAGGGAGCAAATTGGGTCAATTATAATAGCATAATCAATAAAATGTATTTTAAAAAAATCATGACATTTGAGCAAAGGTTCTGAAGGAGACAAGGAAATGAGCATACAGCCAGCTGTAGAAAAAGTTTCTTATATATTCATTTGTCAGTTATATGCATTACGAACACCCTCTCCCACTTTGTGGCTGGCCGTTTCAATTTCTTTAAGATATATTTTGATGAAAGAAGTTCTTTTTTTTTCAAGATTTTATTTATTTATCTTTAGAGGGGAAGGGAAAGAGAGAGGGAGGGAAATATCAATGTATGGTTGCCTCTCGTGTGTCCCCTGCTGGGAACTGGCCTGCAACCCAGGCATGTGCCCTGACTGGGAGTTGAACTGCGGTTGTTTGGTTTGCAGGCCCGCGCTCAATCCACTGAGCTACACCAGCCAGGACAAGAAGTTCTTATTTTTAATATAGTCTAATATATCAGTCTTTTATTTTATGGTTAGTACATTTTACCTTGTTTACAAAAATCCTCCTCTCTCCTGATACCATAAAGAAATTATTCTATATTTTCTTCTAAAAATTTTGAAGTGTTCTCTTTCAGTTCACTCTTTCAGTTCACACAGAACTTACTTTTGGATATGGTATGAGTTAGGGATCCATTTTTTGTTTTCTCCCATGCAAATAACAAACAGTGGTTGTCATTTATTGGATAATCTGTCTTTTTCTTTTGGAGGTTTGCTTTGCCATCTCTGTCATAAATCGGGTTTCCATGCACCTGTAGGTCTGCACTGGGGGCATTTTGTTCAACTCCATTGATCAATTTGTCTGTCCCTGTACCTATACCACTATATCACTTATTATGGCTTTATATTATGTTTTAATATACAGTAGAGAAGTTCCTTCCACCTTACTTCTTTTTTCAGGAATATCTTGACTATTCTTAGGACTCTACCTTCCTTAAAAATTTTAGAATTAGCTTGTTAAATTACTTAAAATCCTCTCTTGAGATAAGGACTTGAGTTGAATTGACTGTATAGACAATTTGAAGAGAAACAACATTATTTTCATATTATGACTTTTTATCCATGAACATGGCTCATCTCTATCATTTACTTAAATCTTATGTAATGTCTTTCAATGAAGTTAACTTTTTTCTTTATAAAAGTTTTCCACATCTTACATCACGTTTTTTCCTAAGTGCCTTAATTTTGGTTACTATTATATAACTGGCATCTTTTTAAATTATGCTTTCTAACTGTTTACCAGTGGAGTATAGACATGTGACTAATTTATATTTATATATTTATACCCACTCACCTTGTTAAATTTTTAAAAATCAATTCCAGCAATTTGTCTATAAAGTATTTTGTGTTTTCTAAGTAAACAATTATATTATTTATAATGATGTAAGTTTGGTTTCTTTCTTTCTGAAACTTATACATTATTTTTTTTTTCCTTTTCTTATTGCATTGGATAGGACCTCAAAGTACAATGCTGGAGAGAAGAGTTGCTATGGACATTTTTGTCTTGTTCCTGATTTTAAAAAGGATGCTTCATACATTCCCCTTGGAAAATGATATTTGCTCTAATTATTTGGTAAAAACTCTTTGTCAGATAGAAAGTTTCATTATGCATTGGTGGTAAGTTTTAGCAAATTTTTTTTCCTACAATAATTTTGTAATCATGTTTTTTCTCCTTTATCCACTAATGTGGTGAATTATATTAATAGCTTTTCTAATGTTAAATCATTTTTGCATTCCTAGGGTCAACTCAACTTGATCATAATGCATTGTCCTTTTTGTCCGCTGATGAATTCAATTTCCAGGATTTTTCGCATCTGAGTGAATGATATTGGCCTCTAACTTTCTTGACCAATTTAATTTCTTTATAGTCCTCCAACAGATTTGTCACTGTGGCTAAGCACAGGTGAATTCTCTCTGATTTAGATGCAATTCTGAATTCTACTCTGGCCTTCCCTTCTAACATCAATGCACTAATGCCCGAGTAGCAGCCATAGTAGGGCTCCCTTGAGGGCAATGGTAGGCCTGAAGAAGCCAAGGCCCTGGAAGTCTGGCTGGTTGTCCATTCACATCCCCTTCTCCCAGTGAAAACTCACTTTGCCTAAGAAGCCCTTCCTGAGTACCAGCCTGTGATGTACTTTGCGGGTAGAAGCCACATCTTTTTGCCTGTCCTGGGCTCCAGCATACCACCCGCATGGAGCGGTTTCTCATAGGCATTTGTGCAACTGATTTTACCCAACCCAGCTGTGAGCTCTTCTTGGCTCAGTCGGCCCTGATTTTTAAAATCGATTCTTTAAAATGGTCTTGAGCCTTTTATTGCGTTCATTACACGCATAAGCTCTGTCTTACAAGAGAGACAGTGGTTGTTATGCAGATTAGAAGTGTGTCTATGCAGGAATTCCTTTTGACTTTCCAATTTTAGAACCTGCCCTACACTAACCCTAAGTCTCTTCAGAGTCTTGTCCCAACTGTGTCCTCACCCACATTCCAAGCTCAGAGAGGCCTCACTTTTTAAGGGTCCAGGTGGGCCATGCTCCTTCCTACTTTTATGCCGTTCCTCTGAAAGCGCTGGTGCCTTTTCCTAGCATGCCCTCTCTTCTCGTGAGCTCCTTCTCTGCTTTTCACGTGCACTCAAATCCTTGGTGAAGCCTCACTCTGCTTTCCTTCCCTTCCCCGCTTAGAGTCAGTCTTTCATCCTCTGTGTTCTTCAGGTGTTGTACACATGCTTTAAACAAAGAAAGCAAGAAACTTTTTTTTAACCCTGAAATACTTCAGTGTACTGGTGTATTTCCTAGTATCAGATGTTCCCTTACAGAGCTACAGCACACTTGACAGAATCAGGTTTTTTAACGCGGATGCAAATGCATTTTCTAATCCGTAGTTCATTTTTGAGTTTCCTCCATTCGCCCTTTCTTTAACTCGACCATAACAATTGTCGCACTGTTTTATAGATATTTGTTCCCACTTCCCTGTTTCCTGTGTGCTCATATGTAAACAACAGCCCCGGGAGATCGGGCTTATATCTTTTATCCTTGACTCCAGTAAGGTGCCTTGCAAGTGAGTTTGGTTGCTGTGCGTATGTGTTGAATTAATTAATGAAGTTATATGGCTTGTCTTCAGTTCCTCCCGTCTTCCCAGAATGCCCTCATCTGCTCACCCTGGGGGCTGTCCTCTCTCATTCTGTGAACCCACGCCCTCTTTCTCTCTAAACCTTTACACTAACTTCATTTCTGAGCCTCCATTTATGCAAGCTTAGTAAATGGCTCGTGGTGGCTTGCAGCGTCCCTCTCCCCAGGGGCAGATACTGAGAGAGATAAAAAAAGAATGCCACACCTGCCTTGCCCTCAAGGCCCTCCATTTCCAGGGTCCTGTGTATTTTGCTTTTCCCCCAAAGGCCAGCACTGTGCCTTGCCCACCATCTGCGCTTGATGACCACTGGTTTGGTGAAGGAATACAAGCATGAAAAGGTGGCCCCGGAGATGAGGAGTCCAAGGTTCAACCACTCTCCAATCAGGCCACTTAGCCACATAATCAATGGCTGAATGCAATGTTCCCAACCAGGGGTATTATATTACCTCCCTTTAGCTTATTTAAAGCGAACAGGCCATTCTAAGAAGCATGTCAGACTAAACACTTGGACTGCCCGTTTTATGAGGGGAAAAAAAATCACTAGGAGACTAAAGAGAGAAATTGAAAAAGGACTGAAACACACCTCATGGGGGTCATCATGATTTTAAAATGTTTGACTTTGTAACTGGAGCCATTTATCCCTTAAATGCTTGGAGCACCATGGGGAGAAAATTCTACAGAATTGTAGACAGGTTCCTTGCCCTCAATAAGCTTATAATTTATGCCACATCCCTTATGTAGCTGCTAGCCTGCCCTCGGTGCCCCATTTTTTATGGAGCCTTTCTCTTCCTCGAGTTGCTCTCATGTTTATTTAGTTGTACTGTCCCTGGTAGACCTTCATGGAACACCAACAACATGCATGGCGGTGTAAGGCACTTGATGTTGGGTCCCAGAGGGCTTATGATACAAGTTCTCTAATAGAAGTTAAAATATAATAGAAGTTAAAGCTGGCACTCTGTTCCGGATCTCTGATAACTCCCTGCTGGCTCCCAGGCTCCAGACGACCACCTGTTAATTAGTTGACTCCCTGTCTCGGACTTGATTAATCTCTCACTATCTCTTTGCCCCGGCCCTGGACAGTTTCCTTCCTCTGCTTCTGTGTCCTTGGCTCCCACGCTCCTGCTCCCTGCTTGTGCCGAGTGACCCTTCCTCTCCCCACTTTGTTACAAAGGTATTTAACCACCCGCCTGACCCCTCCTCAGCGCCCAGAATTTGGAGACTGTCTCCTCTGGGTCTGTATGCATTAATAAAGCGCTCGCTCCGTTGACCCCACATCGTGTCAGAGTCCTTTCTTCCACAACAGTTTGAGGGGTCGTCCATGTTTGTCCACTCTGCTGCTCTTTGTTTTTTCCTTGGCGTTTGGTGCATTCACAAGAAGGAGCTGCCCTTCACCTGCTCCTTTCAAATCTCTCCCCGCATACTCGACTCTTCCCAGGCCCACATTGTGAACCTTTGGCCTCTCCTCTCACCTGTCCCCTTTTCCTTGGGGAAGCATTTCAGGACAAGAACCCATTCTTCACATGATTTGATCCCAGTGGAAAGCAGGCTGAAACCCTGCCCCTCTATCCTTTCCTGGGCCACAGAGCCCTGGGGCTCCTAAGGCATTTTCGGGGATCCCCACAAAGCCACACACAGGCAGAAGAGAATTCCAGTAGCTGAAGAGATCAAAACTCTGCCAAATGTCACCTCCCTCTGCCTGCAGCGACTGCTGTTAATCCTGTGACTGCTGGTTTTGGATAAATAAGCCTGGGTCACTGGATCCCTGCAGGGCTCTAGGGCGTGGCTGGGAGGGGCTGCTCTGTCCCCAGGATAGTTCTGCTGGTGGGACTGGCTTCTTGGGGATAATTAGCAGTCGGCTGCCAGAGCGCCAAATGAAACCCCGTCAGGCTGATGTTATGGCACCTTGCGATGTTTGTTGACGCTGTTTTCCTCCTCAAATTGCCATCCTCTTCCTGAGAGAAGGGAAGGAGGGAGACACTCGTGGAAGTAGTAAGAGGAAGGCAGGAAACACTTGGGTCATGTCTCACTCTCCCGTGGGTCCAGAGCCGGCTGCTCCCTACTGGGCCTTTTCTGGTGTTTTGTCCAATTGCCTTGGTGTCTGAACCCCTCTGAGGTCTGGCCACTTCCCCTTGGGAGGTGATTTTTCACAGTAAGTCCGCTTGTCCCCGACTTTCAGCTTTTAGCACTCTCTTAATTCCAGCCCTTGTTTCACTTTCAAATACACATTAAATAGCCCATCTTTCTCTTTGAGTCTTTTCTCCTAGCTGGTGTTTGTAGATGGAATGATCGTCCTTGATTTATGAGTTAGCCAAGCTGTGCATAATTATTTCTTCATTTTTACTCATGGATTCTTCCATCCCATCATCAGTCTTGTTTTTCCTTAAACAGTCACTTTCTCTACATTTATCTGGTAATGAGGCAGCCGCTGTGTCCACTTCCTGTTCTGGCTACTCAGCATCTGAAGAGGGCAGTTAATGCGCTCGGAGCCCACCCCTGCCCTCCACATTATGAATCAGCTCATCTCTGATTGTTCAGCACTTAACGCTTTCATAATTTCAGCTATTGTGTTTACTGATAGCTTTCTCTCTCTCTCTGACTGATTTTTTAAAGTATATTTTATTGATTATCCTATTACAGTTGTCCCAATTTTTCCCCTTTGCCCCCCTCCACCCAGCTCCCCACTTCCCTCCAGCAATCACCCCTGAGTTCATGTCCATTGGTTGTGCATATAAGTTCTTTGGCTTCTCCATATCCTATATTATTTTTAACTTCCCCCCACCTAATTTGTGCCTATTGATTATGCTTCTTAATCCCTGCAACTTTTCCCCCATTCTCTCCTTTCCCCCTCCCAGCTGATAACCCTCCATGTGATCTCCACATCTATGATTCTATCCTGTTCTGGGTGTTTGCTTAGTTTGTTTTTGTTTTTTAGATTCAGTTGCTGATAGCTGTGAGTTTGTTGTCATTTTACTGTTCATAGTTTTGATCATTTTTTTATTCTTAAATAAGTCCCTTTAACATTTCATGTAATAATGGCTTGGTGATAATGAAATCTTTTAGTTTTACCTTGTCTAGGAAGCACTGTATCTGTCCTTCAATTCTAAATAATAGCTTTGCCGGATAGAGTAATCTAGGTTGTAGGTCTTTGTTTTTCATCACTTGGAATATTTCTTTCCAGTCCCTTCTTGACTACAAAGTTTCCTTTGAGAAATCAGCTGACAGTCTTATGGGAATTCCTCTGTAGATAACTAACTTCTTTTCTCGTGATGCTTTTAAGATCTAGTCGTGATCCTTCTTATAGATTCTCTCTATATCTTTAACCTTTGACATTTTAATTATGATGTGTCTTGATGTGGTCCTCTTTGGGTCCAACTTGTTTGGGACTCCCTGTGCTTCCTGGACTTACATGTCTATTCCTTTGCCAAACTAGGGAAGTTTTCTTTCAACTTTTATTTTTTCAAAAAAGTTTTCAATTTCTTGCTCTTCCTCTTCTTCTTCTGGCATCCCTATGTTTCAGATGTTGGCACTTTTGGAGATATCCAGAGTCTTCTTATTCTGTCTTCATTTTTAAAAATTCTTATTTCTTTACTCTGTACTGGTTGACTATTTATTTCTTCCTTGTGTTCCAAATCATTGACTCGAACCCCACCTTCCTTTCCTTCACTATTGGCTCCCTGTGGACTTTTCTTTATTTCACTCAGTGCATCCTTCATTTCTTCTCTTATGTGTTTGCTGTGCTCAATGAGTTCTTTGAGCATCCTTATCACCAGTGTTTTAAACTCTGCATCTGATAGGTTGGCTATCTCCATTTTTGCTTAGTTCTTTTTCTAGAGTTTTGATCTGTTATTTTCATTTGTGCCATATTTCTTTGTCTCCTCAATTTGTCAGCCTGTCTGTGTTTGTTTCTGTGTATTAGGTAGAGCTGCTTTGACTCCCTGTCTTGGTGCACCTGTTACGTTGTAAGGGGTGGGGCCTTAGGTATTTGCCAGCGCGGGGAAAACTGCTTTGCTGCTTTGTGGTGCCGTATGTCGGGGAGTAGTTGGAGAAAGAACAATGCCACTTGCTTGACACTTGCCCCATTTCCAGTCATTCCACCTACTTCCTATATGTAACTGGCACCCCCTTCTAGTTGTTGCCCTGGTGTTGGTTTCCAGAGTGGGTGTGTTTGCATATGTTCTAGGACCATGGGAGTCCTTCGAATGGACTCTCCTGAGAGACCAGCAGTTTCTTCTGCCACCGCACCCCCACTGGTTTTTTACAGCCAAAAGTTACGAGGTTTTATTTCCCAGTGCTGGAACCCTGGGCTGCGTGGTCTAGCCTGGGGCTGGGATTGCTTGCTCCCCAGGTCTCCCTCCTGGTTTTTATTTATCACACGGGAATGTGGCACCTCCTGTTCCCGCAGCTGCCACTGCCACTACCTCACTGCTGCCTCACAACTGCCACACTATGTCCTCTCTGCCCCAGTTCCCTGTCCCCGCCCCTCCTGCTGGTCTGGATGAATATTTCCTCTTTAAAGCCGTGGTTGTTGGACTTCCATACAGTTCAATTTTCTGGAAGTTCTGGTTCTTTTTTGTTTGGTGGCTAGTAGTGATCCTTCTTATGGTTGTGCAAGGAGGTGAAGAGTGTCTACCTGTGCCTCCATCTTGACTGGAAGTCTCTCGGACTGATCTTGATCTATGAATGTATTTATTCAGAGTGGCTTCTGAGAAGGTTCTACACTTGCTTCAATTTTAGATGCTTTTCTGAACCTCCCATTTTGTGTGGGAATTCAGGAATAGACCATGTGTGGTGGAGGAAGGGACTATGGACCTAGTTTCAGACAGTCTGGGCTCAAATCCAAGCCTTCCCCTCTCCCTTCCTAGCTGAGTGACCTTGGGCAAGTCAGTGTCTGAAAGCCCCATTTCCCAGTTTGTTTGCATGGAAGCACTATGGACCTCCATACAGAGTGTTGTAAGGATGAGGTGGAATGATGTCCATGAGCCCAGCGCATACCCAGTTCACGTACATTTTCTTCATCTTATGGACATGGCTCCTTCTCTAGGTGATTCCCAGATTTGGGAGTTTGTAGACTAGGAGAATCTCAAAATATATTTTGATGCACTTAAATTGCCAACTTTTTATTTTGCCCGTTTTTAATTTTGCCAGGTAAGAACAGTATAAAAAAAACAACAACTAACCACCATGTATTTTCGCTGTTTCCATAAAAGAATACTTGTAAACAAAAAAGATTAAAAGAACATCATTTAAGAGTTAAAAATGGAATACATTTAGCCGTATGAAAACTTCTCTGTATTGTAGGTGGGCGAAAATGTGGTTCACAGATCAGCGATGACTCCGAAGGGCTTTGCAGACTAGCGTTCCTATTGCTCGGATAGACATCTTGCTCTGAGGCGGGGAGGGACTGGCGGGAGAGTGAGGGAGCAGCACATTTTCTGTGTTTAGTTTGAAGAACTGCTGAGGTGTGATTGCTGTGTGCGGGGACCTTGGGATGATTAGCGAGACGAGAGCAAATGTGAGAGGTTGATGTGTGCAGTACAAAATATGTGGAGAGAGCAGAGGCAGAACATTTCATGTCTGAGTTCCAGGTAAAATAATGGCTGTATTTGCATTTTTTAAAAAGACGCAAGGAAACAATCAAAACTTGCCACATTCTTAGCTGAAGGGTGTTTGGGCTCGTGATGATTTCACTCTGACCCTGTTCCGAATCACTTGTGGTTTTTCCAGCACATACTCCCCCGAGTATACTTTGGGGTGGAAACATTCCATATCTCTAGTCTAAGTGCAGAGGTGAATTGTTTTTTGAGAAGTCTGAGCTAACTCTGCCCAGCTGGTTTTGCTTAGAGGAGTGTGGAAAAGTCCTTGTTCCTTTCTAGGGGAAAAAACATTGCACACGCACATTCAGACGCACATCATCTGGGGTCTTTTAAAGGCAGGGCAACTCATACCCGGGTAGGGAACCTTGGTCAGATGGGAGATCTTCGCAGGCAACAGCCGAGCTGTGATGACCCGTCTGACATCTGGAAAGGGAAGACCCACGCCAGCACTGTGTTCTCATGGGAGCATGTTTGTCCCAGGGGTAGGAGGCCGCCCCTGAGCTCCAAGTGCTGCTGACTCTGCAGGACACACACCACAGCCTCTGTCTCTGTGCTGAGTACTCCGTGAAGTGCCTCCATGATACAGGGCTGGGCAAAAGCAGGTTTACAGTTGTTTGTGTAGAAAAAGACATGCAGGTTGTGATTATCACGATAGCTTTATTACTCCAAAAGAATGTCACGATGGCACAATGAACTTAGGTACAGTCTTGCAAGTGCTCAAATTGCCAGCCTTCATTGTTCATACATTCTTGTCGCCTTTGCGAATCAGTAAACAAGCCTGAATTTCAGTGACCCGCTTGGGTTAGCCCTCCTGCCTCCCGAGGTAGTTGAATTCAAACCGACTTTTGCCCAGCCCTGCATTGTCTAACTCTCACGTAACCCTCTGAGCTAAGCATTATTAGAAGGCCCATCTTACAGATGAAAAAACTGAGGCTTAGTTGTCCAAAACATGAGAACTAGTGAGTGGTAGAGCTGGGATATAAATGCAGGTTCTTTCTGACTGGTGTTTCAACTGCTAGGATGCTGAGCTCCTAAAATCTTAGGTCTGACATGAGTGGGAAATGTGCTTGACCTGTCCCTTCAGAGGTGACATTTGGAAAAGGAGTGATTACTGCCCCCCACCACACACACACACTTCAATTTCTCTGAAGCACTCCTAACACAGGTAGCATTTCCTTCCTTCCTTTAACAAGGCAAACTAGGGAGCTTTCTGGAGAATCATTCAGCAGTATTTATCAAAAACTTTAACATATTTATACTCTTTGACCCAGAAATTACTCTGCTAGGAATTTACCCAGTAACCCGTATGTTCCAGGCTTCTCCAGCCTGTGGGTACAAAGGGCGGTGTTCCAGTGTCACCGCCTCAGAGGAGCCCTGATCCCCCTCCCTCCCCCTCCTCGTCTTCCTTCAAAGCACTCAGCTCCAGGTGAAATGACAGGATCCAACTGTCATAGAAGGGAAGTCCCATGGGCAGGGACTGTCTTGACTCTGCTCTATCTCCAGTGACTAAAACAGCATCTGACTCATTGGAGGCCTTCAACAAAGGTTCATGAAGGAATGAATGAGCTTACGTTACATAAATGCCTCAAATCTCAAAGGTCTGCTTGACTGGCAGCAGGTTTGGCCTTTTACAGATGCCCCCTCTTCCACACTACTCAGGCTCCCCTTGAGTTTCCATAAGTGGGTCAGGGTCATCGCTTACCACTACTGCCAGCAGGTGGAGAGGGACGCTCCGGCATGTTCCTTGAGCTCAGAGTCCACCAACTCTGCCTCGGGTGAGTGCATCCTTCCTGCCTACTCCACTCTCCTTGGGGTCCTATTTTTGCATCTGGGGCCCTGTTTTTAATAGTTACACACACTATTTGTATAATGATATGTAATCATTATTTTTATTTTTATTTTTATTTATTTTTTAGCTTGGGCAGGTTGATAGCCCCACGGGGATGCTCTACACGTTCAGAGAAAGTTCTCCACTAATGCACTGTAGAAATGATCTCTGACGTAGTCATTATTTTTAAAAATCTAACAATATAGACAAACATGAAAGGACACCCTTCTAGGAAAGTTGGTGTTAAGATTAAGAATTTGTTGAGAGGATGGTGGTTGGGGAGGAACTAGTTCAAGTCCCTGTGCCGGGTCCCGCATCCCAGGCAGCCCCCATAAAAGCTGCCATCACCACTGTCATTACTAAACTTGCACACAAGGCCTTTCACATCCCAAACGCAGTCTTGCTTGTTAAGGGCCTGTGGGGAAGAGATGGGAGTGTGAGAGAAGTGTGGCGAGAAGCCAGCAGTCCAGAAAGCGACATCCACGTGGGCTTCCCCTTGGTCAGGGCAGGCTTGCCCTGTGACGTAGGCGGGCCACGGGGCTAGCCCAAGTGGGGAGGATGCAATCCTTGGAGTCATTGAGACTACTCAGGTGCCCTTTTGACTTTGGAAGGAGCAAAGAGGAAGCTACCTTTGCAGTGTGATTTTTTAAAGTGTATTTTATTGATTATGCTATTACAGTTGTCCCAATATTTTTCCCTCTTGTCTTCCTCTTCCCCTTCTGGCATCCCTATGATCTGGATGTTGGTGCATTTGGAGATGTCCCAGAGTTTTCTTCAATTCTCCTTGGTTTTCTGAATTCTTATTTCTTCATTCTGTACTGGTTGACTATTTCTTTCTTTCTTGTGTTCCAAATTCTTGACTTGAACTCTGGCTTCCTTCCCTTCATTGTGGGTTCCCTGTGGGTTTTTCTTTATTTCACTAGCATAGCCTTCATTTCTTCCCTTATGCATTCGTTGTACTCAGTGAGTTCTCTGAGCATCCTGAGCACCCGTGTTTTGGAGTCTGCATCCAATAGGTTGGCTATCTCCATTTCACTTAGGTCTTTCTGGAGCTCTGACCTGTTTTTTTATTTGGGCCATGTTTCTTTGTCTCAGCACACCTGTTATGTTATAAAGGGTGGAGCCTTAGGTATTTGCCAGGGTGGGGGGAACCCATTTAGCTGCCCTGTGGTGGTATATGTGGGGGGAGAGGGAACAATGCCATTTGCTGCTCGCCACTTGCCCAGTTTCCAGTCACTTCGCCCACTTCCTGTATGCGACAGGTGCTCCTCCAGCTGTTGCCCTGGTGCTGGTTCCCAGAGTGGGTGAGTTTGTATACGTTCTAGGACCATGGGGGTCCTTTTAAGTGGACTCTCCTGAGAGACCAGCAGTTTCTTCTGTCACCCCAACTCGCCCTGGTTTTTTATAGCCAGAAGTTATGGGGACTAATCTTCTTGGCACTGCAGCCCTGGGCTGCATGGTGTGGCCTGGGGCTGGGATTGCTTGCTCCCCAGGTCTCCCTCCTGGTTTTTATCCACCACACATGAGTGCGGGACTGCTATTCTGCCTGCCGTCCCCACCTCATGGCCACTGCAGCACATCTTCTCTGCCCCTGCTTCCTGTCTCCGCCCCTCTGATCTGTCTGGATGAATATGGCTTCTTTAAATCCCTGGTTGTCAGACTTCCGTACAGTTCCATTTTCTGGGAGCGCTGGGTGTTTTTTGTTTTGAGGCCAGCTGTGACCTTCTTATGGTTGTGTGAGGAGGTGAAGCATGTCTACCTATGTCTCCATCTTGGCTGGAAGTCCCTGAGGTATGATTTTTAAGGTTAGGGTTATAACTCCAGGTCCAAAATTATTTCAATTACTATACTACCTTTCACTGTGCTCTAAATTTGCCTTTAAAGATTCATTGGGGGGGCGGATTTTGAAGGCTTTTCTCTCTTCAACAATAGGGAGGTTAAGCCTCAGCAAAGATTGGATAAAACCAGTAGGTAGTAGGAGAATGGTAAAAGGTGGAAAGAAAGAGAATGTGGCAAAATTCCTGAAAAAGATAGTGGAGGGACAGTCTCTGACTTTCTGAAACTCCGAAAAGAGTTTGAAAGAGTATGAAACTCTTCCATGCTCTTTACCAATATTCAATGTATGTGCCATTTTTTTTCTTGCTATCAAAGGACATTTACACCGTCGGCTGATTTTAGTTTTACAAACAGTGTTGTGGTAAACAATATTGTAATCACAGCCTCGTGCACGTGAAAATTTCCCTAGGATAGATACCTAGAAGTATTGCTGGGTCAAAGCGTGTGTGTAGCTCATATTTTGGTAGCTGCTGCCAAGACAACCCAAAAGTTAATGCCATTACATTTCTACTAGCAATGAGAGACTAATTCTTCCCCCATCTTTGCCCACACTGGGTATTACAAGTATTAATCTTGAAAATCTTAACTATCTCATGGTTGAACAGTGAAATCTCACTGTTTTTTAAATTTTTATTTATTTATTTTTAGAGAGAGGGGGAGGGAGGGAGAAAGAGAGGGAGAGAAACATCAGTGTGTGGTTGCCTCTTATATAGCCCCCACTGGAGACCTGGCCTGCAACCCAGGCAAGTGCGCTGACTGGGAATTGAACTGGCAACCCTTTGGTTCACAGCCTGCACTCAATCCACTGAGCTACACCAGCCAGGGCTGAAATCTTATTGTTTTAATTTGTATTTTTTGATTATTAGGGAGATTGAGCAACAGGCTTTTCTTTTTCCTTTTTGGTTCCTGCTCTCAGTCTCTCAGCAATCGTTGCTACTCTCTGTCTAAAATGCTCCCCTTCCTCGGCCTCTGTGACAACCCACACCACATTATCCTGGCTTTGGTTCTACACCTCTGGTCACTCTCTCGCACTCTCCGTTCCAGACTTCTCTCTCTCCACCTAGCTATAAATAGTGGTGTTACTCAGAGCTTAGTCACCTCTCCCCACCTCCCTCCACAGCTCTCAATCTACATTCTCTCCCTAGACATTCAGGCCCATTCAGGCTTTGAATATTGTCTCTAGACCAACTCCCAAACTTATCTCCATCCTACTCCTCTCCTCTTGCTCTAGACCTGTCTGCTCCCCATCTCCGCTTGGATGCCTCAAGAGAAGGTTAAACTCACCATTCCAAAACCAAACTCAAGAGCTTATTCCTCCAGACTAGTCCTTCTGTAGGATTCCCATCTCAGGGACTGTCACCAACCTCAGGTCACCCAACAAGAACCCTAGGAGCCACCCTTGATGATTTCCTTGCCATGACTCCAGTACCCATTTCATTTCAAGTCCTATTGACTCTACGTGCTAGGTATCTCGGGAAAGTGTCCATTTCTTTCCAGCCCCACCAGCCCCATCTCCCCAGAGCTTTCCCACTGGCTTCCCAACTGGCTGAATCCATGCCTGGCCTCGGCCCCCCTGTTCTCTACGACACAACCAACATGACTTCCATACAGGAACTCTGCCCATGTCATTTCTCTGCATAGAGGAAAACCACAGACTCATTAAACACAAAATTGTTCCCATTTGTTAAAAGAAAGGAAGGAAAAAGAAATAACTGAAATATTTAAAAATAACAGATTAATTAAACACTTCTAGTTCATCCATTTGATGGGACAACATGTAGTTATAAAAAACAAGTGTAGCTCTAGCAAATATGAAAGATCAGATAAATTTCTATGTTTAAAAATTTAGAGCAGTGGTGGCAAATATATAATGTGAGACTTATATATAATTAAACATTTTCTAGTAACAACATAAAAAAGTAAGAAACAGGTGAAATTAACTTTAGTAATGTATTTTATTTACTCCAACATATCAAAAATACTATCATTTCAACATGTAATCTGTAAAAACTATGAATGAGGTATTTTACATTATTTTTTTTACACTAAGTCTTTGAACTCCAGTGTGTATTTTGCACTTATAGCACACCTCAATTCAGATGCTAAATTTTTATCAGAAATACTAACCTCCGAAGAGTTAGATTTTATGACTTTTATAGTTGAAAGGCAGAGTCACATACCCATGTTGTTCCAAATATGTATAAGCTTTCCAGTAATTTAATCAAGGATCAGTTTGATAATTTAAATTAAACTAAATTAGAAATTTAGGTCCTCAGTGGCAGTTACCATATTTCAAAGGTTCATTTGCTGCATATGGCTAGTGGCTACTGCACTGGATAACGCGGTTCTAAAGTAAGGTAAGGATTGAAAGTTCTCTAAAACACTTTGCAAACTTTATATAAAAATCTGTCAAAAGATAAAAATACTATAGCCCTACTTTTCTTGGGAATAAATGCTAAATAAACTATTAACAAATTGAGTCAAATGATATCTAAAAATAATCATAAACACATAGGATATATTTAAGGAACAAAAGAATGGTTGTTCCTAAGCTTTCCTATAGGCATAAAAATCCCATTCACCATTGGCATAAGAATAAAATACAAATAAACTTAACAAAAATGAATATTCATGAAGAAGCTATAAAACCTTGCTAAAGGACATAAAAGAAGACTTGAAAAGTAGGTAGCACATGTCATGATCCTGGAGGTAAAGACTAAATATTGGGAAAGATGTGAAGTCTTCTAAAATTAATCTGTAATTTTAACATAATTCCGATCAGAATGCCAAGAAAGAACATTTGCTATGGGGGGGGGGGGCGGGACTAGTTAAACTAATTCTAAAGTTTATCTAGAAGAATAAACAAATGGAAAATAGCCAAGAAAATCATGAAGAAAAAAAGTAACTTGTTTTACCTGATATGAAAATGATTTATAAAACTTTAGTGATAAAAACATTGTGGTACCGGTACAGGAAAAAACAGGTAATGGAGATGGGCTCATAAATGTAGGGAATTTGGTATGTAATAAAGATAGTCTCACTGAATAGCCTGAGGGAGAAAGTGTCAAGTCATCTCAAACCACACCCCAAAATAATTCCAGATAACATAAAGATTTGGAAATTAACAAAGAAACCAAAAAAGACCTTGCAACTTCACAAAGATAATACTGGAGTATATTTTTAAATAATTTGGGGGATGGGGAGGGCCTTTGGTAATATGGTACTAAGTCACAAGTCGGGGAGGAAGTGATTGACAGGTTTGACTATTTTGGCAGACACGACTGGTTACCAATGAGATGTAAATAAAAGTCTGCTGGGGACTACTGGGAAAGATTTTCCTTCCTGGTGAGATAACAGACCTGAGAGATGAAAAAAAATTGTTCCCACCCTTTTCCTTCCAGACTGGAGTGTGATGGTGTGCTATTTGGAGGCATA
The DNA here is from genome assembly GCA_004027735.1 of Carollia perspicillata. Lineage (NCBI taxonomy): Eukaryota > Metazoa > Chordata > Mammalia > Chiroptera > Phyllostomidae > Carollia > Carollia perspicillata. The sequence continues at coordinate 48,279 of PVKM010002424.1, read as the reverse complement.
GTAGCCATCTCCTCTTACAAGGGGGGACACTGTCAACACACCTTAGAGGCAAACCTGGGAGACCTAGAGATGGATAATATCTCTGAACCCCCAAACCAATTCTGAGACCACCTACCTCTGGAGTTCAGGTTAATTAAATTATTAATATTTTATGGGGTAAGCCCTGCTGCCTGACTTTCTTCTCCTAGGGCTGATACAAATATATAGAAGATAAAAACTTTCTGTGGCAAAAGACACAGTGAACTCAGTGAGAGAAAATAATTGCAACATGGATGTCAAGGCTAATAGCCTTAATATATAATGACTTTTATTAACCAATAGGAAAATAAGAGAATACCTTAATAAAATCAAATGGGCAAAGAACATAAACAGATAATTAGTAAATGAAATTCAACGGACAAGTAAAGGTCTGAAAACACGCTCAATCTCACCAGTGATCAAGGACTTACACATTGAGACCACGATAGAATATTATTTTTTGCCATCATCCCGGCAAAGATAAGAAAGAACGGTAATGGCTAATGCTAGAGTTGGTGTGCAGAATCATCTTTGCTCATACATGCTGGTGAAATGTAAATTGGGACAATTTTCTCCAGAATCACTTAATATGAGTCAAATTTTAAAAGATGTATCCTGTATTTCTCAGCAATTTTCCTTTTTGAAGTTTTTTCTAAGGGAATAATCAGATGTGATAAAAATGTGTATGCAATGATGTGGTAGTGCAGTTAGTGCACTACTCCTTATAAAAGTAAAAAAAATGGATATAAATGAAAAGTTTCCAACAGTAGGTGATTAGTTAAATAAATTATGAACACTTATTCAATAGAATGGAATTCTAGGTAGCCATTACGAAGGCTGATGCAGTAGCCCTGGCGGCTGGTGTGGCTCAGTTGGTTGGAGCGTTGTCCTATAACCTAAGGGTCAATTCCTGGTCAGGTCAGAAGCCTAGGTTATGGGTTCAGTTCCCAGTCTGGGTGCATATAGGAGGCAACAGATTGATGTTCCTTTCTCTCCCTTCCTCTTTCCTTTCCCCTCTCTCTAAAAATGATGAAATAAAATATCCTTGAGTGAGGACTAAAAAAAGGCTGATGCATTATATGTGTTGACACAGAAAGATTCTCATGATCTAGTGATAAGTAGGAAAAAACAGGTTACAAAACACTATGTGCTATGATTCTCTGTATGTCAATGTATGCACATATATTTAAAGGGCTTTTTAAAAATAATAGTGATCATCTTTAGGAAGTGAGATTGAGAGGGAACCTTTATTTTCTGTATTGGTTGAATATTTTATACATCAAAATAAAAAAGTTCATTCTAGTTTCAGAAACAAAATGCTTCCAGAGTAATATGCAGTGATGTGAAAAAAACATGTGACATATTGCTAGGTTTAAAAATACAAGTCAATGTTATAGTAGGGTATTTTAAGAGTGGGACTAATTTTATTGAAAATTACCTGGAAAGTTGTACACCAAAATGTTAACAGTAGTTATTTCTCGGGGTGGTGTGTGGGAGTGTGTGGTGGGAATTTGAATGATTTTTATTTTATCAGCCATAACTCTTGGCTTAAAAATATTTTTAAAAAGATACTCATATTGCTCCTATGGAAAAATGTTACTGTTAAAAAACAAAAGAAGGAAGGAAGGAGGGAGGGAGGGAGGGGGGGAGGGAGGGAGGGAGGGAGGGAAGGAGGGAAGAAAGGGAGGCAGGAAAGGAAGACAAAAACCAGTGCTAACTTGGACTGAGCCTTCTTGGAGGACAGCTAGGATCCCGAGAAGCCTACAGGAAGGGCATTGATTTGATGACGTTAAATACAAACCCTGACATTATTTAATTTTTTGTCTTTCGTGTTACAAAGGATTTTGACTCAAATGATATAGTAAAACAGTAAATTAAAAATAAGAAAAAATATCAGAATCAAGAAAAATAGCAATGTACTAGGAAGATGAGACTGGGGGAAAGCAGGGTCTTGCACACTTATGAAAGTTGAGCTACAAGGTGAGCCCTGCCCCCTCCTGCCCATTCCACAGTCCCTGGGGTCCTCTGCCTGCCCAGCGGGAGACTTGAAGCATCCGGACATCTGCTCATCTGCTCAGGGTGATCCCATGAAGGGGATAGCATAGATACATTGTGGGGTATCGGTCCAGCCCATAACCAGCCCTTTTCCTCTGCCTCCGAAAGGGGGCTGTAGTACACAGTGGACTGTGCCAGGTGAACCACTGGCGCAAACAGAGCCGGGTGGAGTCTGTCTCCTAGACATTCGGAGCTGGGCCTGAGAGCTGACTGCCATCTGGCTGGCCAAGTTCAGGGGCCTGAGTAGGGGTTGTCCTACACAGCAGAGCACACCTCCTAGTTGGGACCTTAGAGTCCACTTGTATTTTGTAAGGCTCCTGGTACATTAAGAAAGAAATGAGGTTACAAAAACGATGGTGTTATGTTTAATGTTTATATTGAACAAATTAATGCTTTTAACACCAAAAACTACAGTGCCACAAAAATGTTCTGTTCATAAGATAATTACAGGATTTATTAGAATATTAATTCATGGTGCACTACAGGCGGTGTGGTCCAGAGCCAAAAGGGCCGCTGCCAACCTCCTGCTCCCCTCCTGCCACATGCCCCCGAGGCTGTGAACTGGGGGCTGAGCCCAGAGGAGGGGGAAACTAGTGCAGCTGGCAGCCTGCAGACTGGGGGAGTCGCTGATCCTCCCTCCCACCCCATCCAGGGCTCTGGGCCAGGTCTTTCAGAAGCCCGCTGACCTGGCCCCTTGAGACACCCCATACCCTCCCAGAGGAGCGATTTTGTCATTCCTCGTTCACTACCTCCACCTGACACGGACTTCTACCCCTGGCAACTGAAAGAACTTCACCAGAAGGAACTTGCAGACATTCTAGATTCTGCTTCTTCACTCGAGGTGTGTTTTTTCACTGGCGACGAATTCCCCTCCCAGGGAGAAAGGGAACTTTCAGCTTCCGTGGCCCTAGTCTGCAGTGAGTTCATGCGTATTCTCTCAAGGTGGAGGAGGATTGTTTAAAAGATGCTGAGTGGCAGGGAGGAGAATGTCACCTCAACATCCCTCCGCCAAGCCGGGAGAGGTTTGGCTGAGTCTCAAGGACAGCAGGTTCAGACAAGGGCAGGCCTGGCTGCCTTACTGTGGGCCAGAGTCAGTTTCCTGGCTCTGGGGAATGTTGGGGAGCCTTGGGGTCCTGCTTCAAGGCCTTTCCTAGAGTGGGTTGGTCCTAAAACTGGCTTCTGATGTGGAGTGAAGAAGGTGAGGGAGACACCTGCTCGATAAGGGGTTGCCATGCAGACTCTGCTCCGGGGAGAAATAGAACAGCAGAAGTTGGTTACGTTACACTGGCCACCTTATTTCTCTGATGCCCCTGGTACCTAGCAGTGAGCCTTAAATAAAGCAGACTGTGGTGCTGTTTGTGGTCCCCAGTGCTGTCGGCAGTGTAAAGCCTTTGTTCTTTGCTCTTTGCTCAGACGGCTTCAGGAACTTGCTCCAGGACTCTCTTCCCCCGCTCCCATTGCTAACCAGACCCGCAAATATTTCCTGAGCACCTACTTTGTGCTAGGCTCCCTCTAGGTCTACAATATGGTGGTGATGAAAAGACAACCACGCTCCTTTCTTTCTTGGACCTTAGACCTTTCCATACCACCTCTCCCCACCATCCCAATATACATGAAATAAAAACACAAAACAGAAGAGAACCACATCTCATTTCTTTTGAATGAGACCCACCAAATAGTACCAAGCATGTTGTTTCAGAGAGAGAGAGACAGAGAGAGAGAGAGAGATTGATTCACTAGCAAGAAAACTCCCCGTTTTGTGGAAGTCTCCCAGAACAAGGGGCCCATTTTTGTCATTCCTTGTTCAAAATCCCCATGTCCCCCACTCGATGCACACACACACATATGTTACTCTCACAGTTTACATTCATAACATGTACAGCTGGAGAGCAGCAAAGTCTGCCTTCCACATTATACAGAAGGGATTGGCAGCTGGGACTGAAGGCGATAGAAATAAGCTATTGATCAAGGGTTATAAAAGTACTGCCACTGGGATCCTGTGATGCTGGCAAGCTGAGGGTAGCGGTAAAGTGCTACACAAATGCAATAACATTCATAACCCGAGGGCAAGTGCTTTTTACATGAAAACAAAAAGCTGATCCTCTATATAATTCTTCCCCTCTCCTTGGGCTGGGCTGGCCTTTGACAAGTGCAGGGACAGGAGTCTAAGCAGGGTCACTTTGGTTGGGCTGGCCTCTTACTTTCTGGCTAAGTGACAAGGTCTCATTTCTCCATGCTGGTGCCTTCTGGTGGTCTGGGGAGGCCCCTGCACTTTGAAGCCTCTCTGGCTGGAAGGAAGAAGGAGTGGTGTCCTGTCATCCTCAGGGGCCCAGTAATGCCTTTGCCCCGTGGGTCTTGCTTGTTTGCTTCGTGGATGTTGCCCAGTCCTGTTGGGAGCTGAACTTCTCACTTGAATGGATGCTGGAAATCACTCTTCAGAGCTTCATTCTGTGACATTTGTAAAAAGAAGTCCTACTTTACAGAGAAATAATGCAGACGAGAGATGGCTCTGAAGGTTCCACAAAATGGTAAATGCATCATGATGACTGGACATAGGAATCCAGCTTTGTCATCCCAAACTCACCAGACCTGTGCTTCCTAACAGGTGTTCACCAAGAACAGCAGTTATGTAAGATGCTCCATAAAAAATGGGGCTGTGTAATCAAGTAAATTGGGAAAATGCTTCCTCTTGGAGAGTCCTACTGCATCTTTGCAACTCAAAGGCTCTGAGAAGTCCCGCAGTGAAGGAAGAGTTTCACTTTGCTTCACAGCCGCTCCCAGGCTTACATGATTGCCTCACTGTCCCCTCATTTCAAATTTCTTCCACCTTTCTTCTTTTCGTTACCTATATGCTTATTAACAGCACACTTTGGGAAATGCTGCCAAGGCACTTACAAGAGGACAGTATTTTTTCCTACTATGTGCAAGACACTTTATGTGGATTATTTCTAACCATCAAAACAACTCTGTAGTAGTAGTATCCCTGTTTCACAGAAGAGCAGGAGGCAGCTAAGAGTGGATGAATAACCTGTCCAAGCCCCTCAGCTAAGGAGTAACTTAGCCACTATTCTCACCCAGGCCGTTCGGACTCCGAACCCCACATCTCCCTTCATGCCATGTGTCTTCCTACGGGGGATAGAGACTTGCTTCTCTTTTTTTTTTTTTTTTTGCCAAAGAGAAGGTATGTTGTTCTTCCTTGAAGACCTTTGTCTCAGGATCTGTTCATTCTTCTGAAAACCTCGCCCTTTGCCTGCCACTACCCACATCTTCCTCATGGCTCATGGAATTCCCATCAGAAAACAGAGCCTGAATCTGAGCAGCCACGGGCAGGAATCCCAGGTTCGCCATTTACAACTGATGCGACTTCAGGCAATTTACTTAACACCTCTCTGCTCAGTTTTCTTATCTATAAAAGTTTAAGTTTGTACAAAACATCTGGCCCAGAATGCTTAGTAAATGGCAGCTGTTATTTTTGCTTAATTATTAACAGTAATTCTTCATGGGGAAAAACTCACTAGGAAAATTTTAGGGATCCCTGTTTTAAATCCCCCAACTATCCTGGTATGCTAGGATACAGATATTTTCATGTTAAAAATGAAAAAAGAAAAACGGAAAACTGTTAAGCCAGTGACTTTTTCAAGGGTACAGCTAGTGAGTGGGAAAACTGGAACCGGGATTCCCAATTCGCAGAAATGTGAGACACCCCGATGTGCCAAAGCGCTAAGCGCTTTGCTTAGCGGAGCAGTTCAAAGTTTTGGGAGCTGTTGTCAGTGGAAGTCCAATCAGCAATGAGGATGAATTTTCTCTGAAATTGTAAATTTGGTAAAATAAATAATGAGGAACTTTAATTTTAAAAATTAGATCTAGGCTTTGATCAGAAGCAGGACCCACTTGTATTACCAGCTGTCCTATTTCTGTTTGTTTGTTTGCTTCCCTTTTCCAGTTACTCACAATTACTCAGCCAAAATATTTCTCCTTAAAACAACGTTTTTGGAAATTGACTCAGGCTCCAATAACGGATGAACATAAAGTCGCTGCCTTAATGTTGTCAGACTCTCAGTTGGTTTTGCTCTGTGATCTTTTTGGTTTTGCCTAGACCGCTGAGGCGAGGATGCTCCCGGATGAAATGAACTGTCTGTGGCACAGTTAGTCTCAAAGCTTGGGTTCCGGCGTTTCAGCTCGGAATGGGTCTGTTCTCATCAACCCACTGACGTTTATCAAAGGAAATGTAATATTCATCCAGATTGGAATTGGAATGAGTTTTTCTTTTCTATTAGATGAACAGCGACAACACAACGTACTTGGAAAAATAATAAATTTGCGCTTATGCTAATTTGAGGAAGTAGTATTAAAATAAAGTGCTTGTGGCCAGGAGACTCATAACCTCTGCACCTTTGGGGAGTCGGAAGTCCCTAGGTGGCTTTTGGAAATGCTTCACGTTTTTAAATTCTTGCTGTCAATGTCAGGAGAACATAATGTTTCTTCATATCCACCGATGCAATTCTTAGCACAAAGTCCCTAATCCGCTACTACCTCTGGTTTCAGCCACCACCCCCCTACCGCCCCCCCCCCTGCCCTGCCCAGGTACAGGGATGGTAGAATTAGTGTTATTTTAAATTCAAATTCAAATTTAATTAATTCCTCTTTCTTTCACGTACAGCACCAGTTTTCAGTACCCTCATTCCTTTGCCACTTGTATCTTATTAGCTCTCTGCAAGCAGAGAGAGGGAAATGAGATGTATGGTGTGCCCATTTTATGGATGGGAACAGTACGGACTGTACCCAAAAGATGTGAACAACCTCTCTCCCATCTCATTTACCATATATTTCGGGTGAGATTTGGCTTATTTAGGTACTAAAATGTAAAACACAAATGATCAATCTCACTCATAATAATGGCTTTCATCGAAGAGGGCTATGGCTCCAGAAACGATTCTTCGAGTTTAAAGTTTTTGAGTTCTGAGAAACTTCAAAACATTTATTATTTGGATAGTTCTCCTAATGTTGCCACTGATGGGAAAATAATATCCCACTTTAAAGATGAAGAAAATGAAGCTAAAGAGGAAGACTGGCCAGATGGGCTTCAAGGGAGGGAGTAAAAGTTAGGCTTTCTGCCCCAACCACATAGCTCAGTTGGTTAGAGCCTTGTCCTGATATGCCAAAGCTGTGGGTTCGATCCCCTGTCAGGCACAGACAAAAACCAACCAATGAATGCATAAATAAGTGGAACAGCAAATTGATGTTTCTTTCTCTGTTTCTCTCAAATCAATACATTTTTAAAAATTTAAAAAATATTTGAAAAAAACCTCTAGGCCTTCTGGTCCTCTACTCCTGCCACTTTGGGGTGCAGTTCTCCATGTGTCCTGGCTAGGATGCACATGGCTGATTAGTCTAACACTAATGGATGTCAGGTTCATCCAGAGAGCATGACCTCAGTATGTAAATTATTTAGCAATGAGGTTGACGTGACTATTTATAGGTCATAAATCAGTTATAAACTCAGAAATATGAGAATAGGTCCCTAAATAGAGAGGTAATTGTTACCTATCCAGGTCTTAATTTAAATATGTGGGGTTGAAGTCAGGCAGATTTCATATCTGATACCCTTTGCATTGGGCTTTGGGAGAAGTGGATAGGATAGATAAGTATATTAACTATAGCAAGAGATAAGGGGTAAGTCCAGGTAGGACAAAATGCGTTTCTGTCTTGAGCAAGCTCCAAACAGTAATGCCTGCCTAATGCACTGTGTTGAGAAGGATTCTGAGGCCAAGTTCAGGCTCTCAGAAACCCACAAGCCACAGATTTGCCATCCCTGGCTTGGCTATTTCATAATATGAGTAATCAGTGACAGATGTTTCATGAAAGTGAGAACACTGGGTCACATTTATTCACCAAAATTGCCCTGCTGAATCTTACATACTGATGCATCTCCTACAACCAATCAAGGAAAAATAAACCAAATTGCCTCCTTTCAAAGACCCTTAGAGCAATGATAAGTTATTTACAAGATCGGGATAATGAAGCTGTGACATATCTGCTCGCTGGCTGGATTTGGGGTAACTTCTGTTGCTTTCACCTAGAGGGAGAGACTTCTCTGCCATGTCTAGATTCTGAGATTTAGCCTGCCTCCATTCTTTTCTTCCTCAAATAATCATTTCTTTCTCTTATTCAGGATCCAAGTTGATTCAAATGCATCTTTTTTCAGTATGAAGAAGTGCTAGGCCTAAAGATATAGAGTTGAGGTCATTCTTAAGCTATAAGATGGTCCAGTGCCTTGGCCTTGAGTGTAGCCTGAAACGAGGCCCCTTTCAAAGCTCTGATTCCTGGGATTAGGTTTCTTGTGGCTGCTGCTTCTCTCATTTCTCTCTCTAGGCCCACACCAAACAATCACTCCCAGACCTTCCCCTGGTCTCTGAAAAATCAGGTCATGTCCTGTTTGAAGGCAGGGTGTACCTTGTGGCTTTCTGTTCAGAACTGCACCGTTTTTACAGCTTCTTGGTTCATCGCCCTGCCTGCCACCTCCAGGTACCCTGCTCTCTCTCAGGCTTCACTCTCTAGCCTTTACCACAGATTGCCCCTCCCTCCTGGTCCCAGGGCTCAGTGATAGCACCCCTTAGCTATTTGGATTCAGCTCACCTTCTGTACAGAATTTCCCTTTTTTCCCTAAAAGAATTCTTGAGATCTCCATAACTTCCTTCTTATGGTCCCTTGGGGCATCATCCTAAATGGATGATAACTTAACATTTATTGAGAGCCTATGTGCCAGAACTAATCCAAACCTTGGCAAGTGTTATTTCACTTAATTCTAATAACAATTCTATTATTGTCCCCATTTAACAGATGAAAAGACTGAGACACTTGAAGTTAATTTCCTAGCATCACATATCAAGTAGTAGATGGTAATAGGACTTTTGGCCATTTATCATTTTGCAATCATTTTCATTTGAGGGATCAAATTCACGTTTGCACAGCAAAGCCAGTTGCTGTCTTGTCTGGAAATCTCCACTGTTTTCTTTCAAACTCATTATAACTTTTTGTTACCCTCCTAATGATAAAAAAAAAAAACCATGTTTATTACAGAATTCTCTAACTTTTAAAAACGATTACATAGGTGTGTTTGCTTTGTGAAAATTTAATGAAATGTACAACCTGTGATTTGTACACTTCTCCATATGAAAGTTGTACTTTAATTAAAAAGTTCATGTAAAAGATGCTCCCAGGCCCCCTTATTTATATTTCAACTTAGAAAACACCTCCCTGCACCTTATTTTAGGACCGAGATACAATTTGCCAATACGTCTGGGGTAGGCATATTTTGCAACAGCACCTGGTCAGGTTTAAACGTTCAGAACCAGATATCCGTGTGCTAGCCCCATGGGCATGCTATGCCTGACCCCATGTGTTTTATGTGATACAGAGGTTGTAAAAAACTTATTAGAACATTATTTCAATAAGGGGAGGAGAACCTTATGTTGTTGTAACAAACCTGTGCCCTGGTGAAACTCGGAAGATAGAAGGTTACACACTACAGTCGAATGCTACTTCCACTTGGTTGGAATCTGGGATGTTATGTTTTGTAACAGGGTTTCACACGTGTAGGTCTGTCAACGTGTTCCTCAGACTTCCAGGTTTCAGTGCTCACAGAAAAGAAATAATGATAAAATGATATGTATTTGTACAATGTGATACAATTTACCAAAGACCAAGAACAATATCTATGCAGCGTGTATGGCATATTATCTCATTTAACTTCCACAAGGACACTAGGAAGTCATATGATTATTTCTGCATTTCGCATATAAGGAAACTGTGGCTTATAATAGTGCCTCATGTCCCCAAAGTCAGCCCAGGACTGTATGATTCCGAAGTTCTTGAGTCCTCAAGAATAAGCCCTGTTACTTCTCATTAACAGCTTGGACCCTCACAACAATGCAGTGGATTAAGCATTATTGTTTCCCCCATTTTGGAGAAGAAAATAGGCCCAGAGAGATAAAAGGATTTAGACATTTGCAGAGCTCAGACTCCAGCTCGGTTCTCCGACTCCAAATCTGGGAATGCTTTCCACGAGATAATGTCATTGCTCAGGCCCACAATACAATTTATTTATGTTGATAATAGATAAACTAAAGGTGCAAATAACAAGATGATAAAATTCTTTTAACATCCCCAGTCTGGAGGCTCTCCCTGTGATTCTTTTAGCAGCTCAGCAGCTTCAAGGCAGACATTTCTAGTGCTCTAATTGCAACCATTTTAGATTCACACAACAGGTCTGTCTACCCTAGGCCCCCGATCTATCTACATCAGTTACTTTTGGAAAAGACATTGGAATTCGCTTCTGTGGAGCTAAGAGTCACCCACTCACAACACACACTTGAATCTACCTATGTGGTGTTTGGTCTAGTTCAGCGGCTCTCCACCGTCCCCCTCTTAGCCCCCCCCCCCCCCACAGGAGACGGGACATTTGGCAATGTCCAGAGGTATTTTTGGCTGTCACAGCTGCTAGGGAGGTGTTACTGGCATCTAGTGGGTACAGGACAGGGATGCTGCTAAATATCCCACGATGCCCCCCACCACAAAAAATTAGCTGGGCCAAAATGTCAGTAATGATAAGGTTGAGAAGCTCTGACCTATTTAATTCTATTAAATACACACACACACACCTACCTCTGAAGTTGCTTAGGATTAAATTGACCTTGGAGATTATGGCAAAGTAATGAATTTGAAGGTATTCTCCAGAGAGTTTACTGCTTATCTGCCAATATTTATTTATTTACAAGTTACCTGACCCATTTCCAATGATGATTTTGGCTTACCTTAAGTGTACACACACAGGGTAGTCAAAGTGAAAGGCTTTTTAAAAGATAAGCCAATTGAGACCGTGGGGAGAAAGAACACACATTCAACTCCTGCTAGTCACTGGGGATTTTCTGTCATAATTCTTTAAAAATCACATTGATATGTCTTCTCTATTTTTTAAGCACTTTGTTGTTACAAATCAGGTTTTCATGTATTCCAGCCCAGTAAGAATTAGAAACGAAGGTTTGATGAACTCTAACAGTTACCGCCCTGCCTCAGTGAAGAAGTGGGACCCTCAGGTTTCCAGACAGAGTTCAAATCTTCTTTTGGCTGAACTTTTAAGAGATAATGGGGCTACCTTTCAGCCTGGAGTAGAAAAAAAGGATAGTGGTTGAGTAAAGCATGGGCAGGGGAGCTGCACGGGAAAGCTGTACAATTGGTTCACAGGTGGTGAGGGTGGGGGACGTCATCGCTGGAAACACTGTCAAATTCCAGAACGCCAGAGACCATTGTATACAAATACAAGTGCAAAAATACCACATGTCCATGGGTATGATGGGTACTATACTACTACAAAAGTGTAAAAGAAGAAATCTAGAAGAAACTTCGTTATTATTTCTCTGTTATAGTACCTAATGCCTCTCTACCATAATATAGTATAATGCCTCTGTTATATTTTTCCTGTGTTTACAGTATCTGCATTAGACTGACAATTCTTATAGAGAGCTAGCCATTTTATCATTTTGAATGATATTTTATGTTATCCAATAGAATGCTAATATAAATTAAGTATTTTCTATCAAACAAAAGTAAAGTTCTTAGCTCTTCTGTGCATGTGTGTGTATAGATGTGTGTGTGCGTATGTGTGCACACACATGCGCATTGCAACAAAGTAATCGTAAAAAACAGAAACCATAAAAATACAAGAAGCAAATTTTCTAATCTTAGACTTTGGATGACCTCTTAAAGCATGGAGTAGAAGAAGGCAGGAATGTATAGGAAAATACTGATAGATTTGACAATTTTTGTAAAAATTTAAACTGCACTTCAATGTTTAGTAACATTCACAATTTGAGTTTTAACTTCGCTCGGCAGGGTTTTCGTGCATTAACTGGTTTGAGGGCTAACTAGGTGGGAGTGGGGCAGAGCCGAAGGGATCGTGTGCCCGCCGCTATGCCATTCATGTGCACCCGGTGAATGATTTATCTCGAAGCAGCTTTCAATTTCAGCTTATTTCTGGGATTTTTACTAGCTCAATACTAATTGTTGTCTTTTCTCTTTAGTGCATATGTCATGTAGCCTTTTGGAAAATCTCACCAGTTATTACCTTTATTTTATGTATGAGGAACACCAGTGTGTATGTCTACTTAGGCATGCCTAGAACTTGAGAAAGACCCCGCAGAATATACCATGATAACAACCTTACAAACTTGAATCGCCCTAAGACTCCTTGGACTCCACATGCCAAATCTGTGCCGACAAAATACTGGAACTCCATGTGTTCACTTTCTCCATAGTCATGTTAACTCAGAAAATGAATTTGAGGTCACACGGAAAGAAGTTTCACGCAGCCCCATGTGCCAGGCTCTGTGCGAAGCTCTTTTCATGAATTATTTCATTCAGTCTTCTCAATGGCATTACCAAGTAGGCATTAATAGCTGCATTTTATGAAATAGGGCGATTGAGGCTCTGAGAGACTAACCTGCCTAAGGTTCCTTAGTGAAAAAGGGGTGTTACTTCCTACGCGTTAGGAATCTAGGTCTGCTTGGTTCCACTTTCTTCACCGTCTTAGAGGAAGAGCATGTAAATGGAGCCAAAGTCTATCAATGAGTCACAGGCTAGAGTATTCTTTTCCACAGAGTGTGATAGGTATTGGAGTGTTAGAAAATAATTTGGTGAAAATATCTGAATTACGATGGAAATACCTAAAACATGATTTTGCGTGACACCGATTTTTGAGTACTATACAAACACCTTAATAACCAAGCAACCCTTGGTACAAGAAGTTCAGTGGCTCAGTCTACTTTAGTCTTCTAAAGCCTGATCAGTAAACAACAGCTCATGAACCCAATCCTACCCACTCCCTGGTTTTGTGAGGCCCAAAAGCTAAGAATGTTTTTATATTTTTTAATGGTTGAAAAAAATTAAGAGTATTTTGTGACACATCATAAGTACATAAAATTCAAATGTCAAGGCCCATACATAAAAGCTTTTTAGAACACAGCCAGGCTCATTTGTTTACATTTTCTATGGCAGCTTTCATACTACAACTGCAGAGTTGAGAAGTTGTGACAGAAACTGGACAGTCTGCAAAGTCTCTGATAGGTGCTATCTGGGCTTTTAGAGAAAGTAGCTTGCTGACCCCTGTTCTATGCCATGTACACATTCAGGTGTGATTTGGGTTTCCGCATTTTTTTTCTATGAAACTCTGAAGAAATTTTAAACTCTTTTTTTCCAGAAAGAACACTATAGTAGTCTTGCTCTGAAAAAATGTTGACAGCCTGGACTGATTTGAAATGACACCATTAGGTTATGGTTCCAGTGCCTAGTCAGTCCAGCTTGAAAGTCAGCCTCCCTCCCACATCTAAATACATTAGAGTTACCTCTAGAGGGTAAAGCTGGGCCTTACTACCAACCTGTCCTTCTGTCATTCATCTTGACTGCGTTATGGGTTCAGTTTCACAACATGATGAGTTGATCCGGGCTTCTTGAATCGTTTGTAGGGGTTTTCATCTTTGCTCTCAGACTCTCACACACTTTCTCTGCTGTGGATTTTTTTTCAACATAAAGCTCAAAGTACAAAATGGTCTACACATGTAAAATAAAGCCTTTTTTAGCTTTTAACTTTAAGAAATCAAAATTTTAAAGAATTGCCTAAAAAGCGCTTTTTCTTGGGAAACTAAACTTCACGTTGCAGGTCATAGGAGAAAACACCTTCCTATCCAGTGATCTCCAAGCACCTCTGGTGGAGAGGTGTAACAAGGTGAAGAACGTCTATTTATTTTTAAATGTTTGCTTCTTGGGGGAAATACTATTTAATGGAAAATATGAGACCAGTAAGAAATGAGAGTCTGAGGCTATTTCAGTTCTGCCAATGACTCAGTTTGACTTTGGGCAAATCATTTTACCACTGTTGCTCTTTATCTGCAAAAACTGGACTTCATGCCTATGGGAGTTGCATGGCTAATCAATGCCTGGAAAATGCGTAGTGGCAGATGCTACAAAAGTGCTGAGCCTTAAAAACAAAACCACCCCCACCCCCCATTTGTATTCAGTTGAGGTTGAGGTTTATTGTTATTTAACATTCGAAGGCCAACGCTGTGTGAAGTCCAGCGTGCTGCACAGGACAGATAATATCACTGTCCAGTAGGGATATTCTTTTTTAAATCTAGAATGTTGGACTTTTTTCCCCTTTATTGTGGTTTGGGATTATTTTAGAATCCAGTAGTATATCTACACAAAAACATTAAGCTTTAAGTTGAAAACTATCGATTAAAAAATCTAAATAAACCCCCTCCAAAAAAATTAAAAAGGCCCTCCCCGCCCCGCCAAGAAACCTCTCAAAACAAGAATTCTTCTGATGTTTTTTTTTTTCCTTCCTGCAGTTCTCCATGTTACAGTCCTTGGAGGTAGAACAGGCATAAAATACTTTCACTAATAAAATATGACAAACCGCCGGATTATACGTGGCCGATTCCCAGCGATTGCCCTGCTACACAAAGCAGAAAAGTAAATGCCATCATCCCCCTTAGAACAAAAGAACTTAGGAATAAAAAACATGGAGAGGGGGGAGAAAGCAGCAATAAATAAAGGTGAGCGAAGGACCCCGTCCCCTGCCCCTCCCCAAAGCGAATGCGGGACTAAGTACGGCTAATAAAGTGGTTCAAGGGTAGTTATTTGGAAAGGGGGCGGGGTGGCGAGGGGGAAGGAGCGGGCGAGCGGCAACCGGGGATTGCATGTTGCATTCGACTTGAGGTTGCATCTTTCTCCTGTTGCCTGGACCACGCTCCCCCATTGCAGTGCTTCCCCGTCGCTTCTCGTCGCTCCGGCTCTCGCGGCTTTTTTCTCCCACCCTCAAAACTGCTGTTGCACTGGAGGGAGTTGGGGCCGCTCCGGAGCCCCTTTGCAGCTCCTGCCGGCGGGAGGGGGAGTTGGGCTCTGGCCGCGGAGTTGGGGGGGCTGCAGCCGACTCCGGCCTCGCCTCGGCTGCAGCTACACAAGAGCCGAGCTGCAGCGCTGCACCGGCCCATCATTGCGGCGGCAGCAGAGTTTGGCCGGCGCTGCTCCGTGCTCAGCCCCATCACCGCCGCCGCCACTGCACTGGAGTTTGGCTGCTGCTGCCCTACTTCACTCTAGTTTAGTTTCACTCACTTTACATCCGGGTTTTTCCCCTAGGCAATGGGGGCCGCAGCACACCCCGTTCCTTAGGCAAAGTGAAATAAATTCGCCGCACCGACACGTCAAGTAGTCCGCCCGCCCGAGCGCCGCCGCGGGCCCCCGCTGCCCCCCCCCCCGCCGCCGCCCCGTCGCCCCCGGGGGGGCCCGTGTGTCCGGGGAGCTGCGGACGGAGGCGCGGGGGCCCGGGCCGGCCGCCGTATAACTCCGCCCGTTGCCCCCTCCCTCCCCGCCGTGCCCCTTTACCCCAGTGCCTCCTCTACCCCCGCCCTCGTCCCCGCTTTCCCAGCCCCAGTCCCTCTTGCCCAGCTCTCGGGAGTGGCGGGGGCGCGCACGGCGGCGGCGGCGGCGGGCCGGCGGGGCCGCGCGGCGGGTTCCCGCGCGGGCGAGTGTGTCTGGGCCTGGGCGGAGGGATCCCCGGGCTGAGGCGGCGGAGGTGCTGCGGCCCGGGGCCGGGTGGTGAATGGGCTGGTGGTGCTCGCTGCTGCTGCTGAGAGGAGGAGGAGGAGGAGGATGAAGAGTTGGGCTTGTTTGTCTCCCACAGTTTCTCTCCTGCTGCTCTGATTTCCCCCCTCCTATTCCGGCCCAGGGCCTGTGTGTGTCCCTCCTGGAGGAGGAGGAGGATCCAGTTCCTCCCCCCCACCCCCTCCTCCCCACCCCCCCTTTGCCTGGGGAAGAGGAGGAAAGAAACAGCCCAGAGAGAGAGAGA
>PVKM010002424.1:0-32206 GCA_004027735.1 Carollia perspicillata | reverse complement strand
TCCAGCTGCCAGGGGGGACTGCCAGCCAGCAGGAGGGTGCAGTATCCCAGCTTTTCCATTCTCTCTTCTCCTCACTCTCCTCTCTCTCTCTTTTTTTTTCTTGAGTAGCTCTATTTCCCCTCCCTCCCCCTTCCCCCTCTCCCCTCCTTCCCCTCTCCCTCTCTCTGTCTTGTCTCTGGTATTTGTCTCTGGGAGGAACAGGGGCTGCTTGCCTGGAGTTTGTTGTGGGGGGAGGGGAGGGGTGTGTGGGAGGGAGGAGGAAAAGGGGGGTGTTCTCGCCAGGACCCCGCAGTCAACTTGAGATTTGAGCAATAACTTCCCTTCGGGGCGCCCCCCTGTGTGCCCTTCCTATTCCTCCCCCCCTAAAAAAAAGACAATGGAAAAACCTTGTCTCCCCCCCTTCTTCCCCTCTGCCCTCCACCCCTCCCCAGGATAAATTGGAAGTAAGTTTATGAGCAGCCTCGGGAGCCTGGGCGCTGAGTGCAGGGCCGGAGCGGGTGACAGAGGCGGCGCGCCGGGGGTGGCTGGGAGGGGGCGTCACATTGTCCCAGTTGGGGGCCGGGGAGGAGACCACCGGCGGGGGCGGGGGGCGCGGAGCCTTGTCCGCCCCCTTTGGCAGTCCCTCCGCCCAGGGATGGTCGCCTTGGCTCTCTCATCACCCTCCCCCCTCCCCGGGATGCTGTCGGGGGGAAGTTTTTATTATGATTATTTATTTATTTATTTTTTTTGGGAAAACCATCTTGTTTGGTGACTGAGGGATCTGGTTATAAAAAAAAAAAAAAAAGCTGCGGCTGCTGACGCTGCCGGGCCCGAATGTGTGTGTGTGTGTTGGTGCATTTGTCTTGGGTAGCCGGAGAAGCGTTGGGGAAATTCCGCTTATTCTTCTTCTTCTGCAACTTGTTATTCCGGAGAGTCAGCCTGCACCCCTCACCCCGGGGCCGGCCCTCCCGCACTCGCCCCCGCCGCCCGCGGCCGCGGGGCGCCCCCGGGACCCCGCGCGGGCCGGGGTTGGCAGGCCGCTCAGAGAGGGGCCGCGGCCGCCCCTCCCCCGCCCGCGCCCCCGCCGGGGGGGAGGGGCGCGCGGAGTGGGACTCTTTCCGTTTGGTCCAGCCCCGTCGTGCACGCAGTTCCCAACACTTCTCGTCATCCTGTCTTTGGTCTCTTTATTCTGCTGAGCGGTGCTGTTAGGATTTCTTTTTTTTTTTTTTTCCCTGACCACGTTCGCTATGGTGGGTAGCAGCAAGGTGGCACTGTTAGGGGAGGGGTTGGTGTCTAGATTTGGGCATCGGGGGAAGAATGTCTCCTTTCAACTTTGTCTGGCTTGCACCCCCGGAGAAGGCCACACGCCGGTTGTGGGGTGCAGATGTGCCGAGAGTGATTTCTAAGTAGTTGAGTTGTTGAGATGAGGATACGGCTGCTAATGGTAGGCAGGTTTTGTTTTCATTGGTGAATCTAGTGTCATCATATTCTGGTCATATGTTGAAATATTCTTTGTTTAGGTCTTGAAGTAGGGAATCTCACTCTGCACGTCCACATTGTGTTGTTTTTAAATGGCTCTGCATGTATGGCTTTCTAGAATATCAAACGTGAGTTAAGGTCCGGGCCTGTGTGGGCCTCAGCACTGGCCTTGACAGTGAACTTTGTGGCTGTGTTTTGGATTTCAAAGATTTGCCCTATAGTGGAGGAGCGAGCTGTTCATTTTTGTTAATAGTAAGTGTTAGGAATGTGGATGCTTTAGCTGGGGACTTTAGAGAAGGAAGAACATTTATATATTAATAATTGATAGCTGAATATTAGAATCAGATTAATTTGGGCTGATGAAAGTTTTTTTTTTTTTTAAGCAGTGTGCACTCTAGGAAGGAAGCGTTTTCATAGGCATACTTTATAGGGGTTCTTTAGGGCAGGGAGCGGGAATATCTCCTTTTATAGAGGCTATCATCAGCATCTGTTGTTTCATTGAGGGCCTGGTAAAGGGACTGAAATTGGGGCTAAGACATCTAAGTGTACTTTTAAGTGTTTATGTTGTTTGTTTACATTTGGTGTTCACTCATGTTTGGGCAGTAGAAATAAATAGGTCAGCTTTTCTTTTGGTTTTGAAGACTAGCCCCTCCCCCCTTTTTCAAGTTGCACGATCTACTTGGTTTCACGGTGTTGTAGGAGACTGTTACTCCATTTTTACTGGAAATACTATTATTCATTTTGATTTTGGTAAGTGCCTGCCTATTCCCTTTTTCTGGCTCCGTTTGTATATGGATCTGCATCATGGGCTTACAGTGAGCTGTAGGTGCTATTTAAAATGTCTGAGAAATGTATTTTAAAATATCAGGACATACCTTTTGATGGCAAAGAGGACAATTTTGTGTGTAGTTACTCATGTTTATAAAAATATTTTTGTATTTAAAACTTATGTAGATGTACAACCATCTCTGTTTATAAAAAAATTTCTGTACTTAAAACTTCTGTATATGTACAACAACCCTTAAGTGAAGAGCATGGTAATAGTGCAGAAAATTCTGAAAACACAAACTTCTGGCTAACGTGTTACCAATATTTGCCGTGCTTTTCTTTACGTCAGACGTTCCCTTTTGTTAACACGATAGTATTTGCAGTATGACTGGCATTGTTTGGCTGGCCATAATCGTCTTTTGCTTGAGTGCTTTTGATGACTTTTAAACAGTTTTTAAATAATTTTACAAGCTTTCTTTAATCATTTTGCACTTTGGACTCAGGCAGGTCTTTATGGAACTGGAATAGTAATAGGTTGAAACGACTCCTACCTATGCCAAATTTTATTTTTAAGAGCTGTAAGTGATGGACGGGGCCCTATTTCTTTTAGCTTTGAAGGGTCCATCCTTTTTCCCATTCAATCATCTGGAAGGAGCTGCCTCAGAAATCTTCTTCTGCTTACATGAAGAGCTCTAAATGCTATCCAGCAGGAGGTGCTACAGCAAGATAAAGCAAATCTCTGAATTTTGAGGGTCTTGCTACTTATGACAGCTCCACTTAGTTTCAACTAAGCCACAGGATTAACACCCTAAAGTTCCAGAAAGATTTTGAGTAAGTCCATTTAAAAATTCCATTAATAAATTACACTTGCTCTTTAAACTGGAAATCTTTGACGGCTTTTTTACCTGCTTACAGTATTACACAAAGTAGATTTGTTATTGTGGATATCTTAAGGGTGCTGTGCCTAGTTACAGAGTGCTATTGGCAGTATTTTATTATGGAGTTAGAATGATTTTAATTTGGAGTTACTCTTGGAATTATTTTATTTCGATGTCATGTGCAATGGGCATACACAACAGTAGCTGGTATGACTTGGGACATTTTGTAATCATCCCCATAATATTAATACAAATAGGATTTAAAGTACTTGAGTTTTGGAAAGGGAGATTATTGTATGAAGAAAATTTTATACTTTTTTGTGTTTTTTTTCCTTGGACAGCTATCTTAATAGATAAATTCTTAGGTTCTCAGCTTTATAAATACATATAGTTGATGTATTTGAGTTGGCCTCCAAAGGCTGAAACTCTTGAACCATAAGTAAAGTTATATTTGTGGGCATAGATCATTGCTTTGCTGATGATATGTCCGCTTGTAGTAATAACTCCGTAAAGATAAAAGAAGTTTCATAGCATTTATAGTCCATGGTTGTTTGAAACTCTTGTTAGTGTTAGGTGAATTGATTTATCACTGGAAATATCATGCTACTTGGTGGCTTGAAAAGTTTTATATTAAAGTTTAAAAACTTAGGAATGTACAGAAAATTTGAAAACCTGCTTTGAATTTTGCCTGTTTTCTAGACATAACGCTGTACTTTTTTCTCAGTAAGATCAAATGAGATAATACATGTGCAGGGCCTTTGTAAATTGTCAGGAGCCATGCAGATGTTAAGTTGTTAATATAGGTAACTAATTGATACATGGACAGAAGCTTCTGTCTTTCAGATGTTAACTTTCCCCATCATTTCGGGAATGAGCGCATTAAAAGTGCACCTCAAACACCTTAAGATTTTTTTTTTAGTACTGCTGTGGTTACCCAAAAGCTCTTTGTTACAGTTTTGAAGCTTTGTTTAAAAAATGCTGCCTAGGCAGTTTCTCACAATTCAAGAAAAAGATTATTTTTCCTTTTGTAGATCTTGTGAAATGTGTATCTCCTGTTAAAGTTTTTCTTCGTTTCTCCATTGATGTGACGGTAGTTGATTTTAGTGAATATTTAAATTCTCAATTCTTCTGTAGACTCTCATTAACACACAGAGTAACAGATGTCACAGTTAAGGTTTTGGTTGTTTTGATTGATTCTGCTAACTTTGTGAAAAATTCTTACTAAATTTTTCAGACTTGTTTCCAAGTGAAAAAGATATATACTTGTATGCATTAGTATTAGGTACATGGGTATATCTTTATTTTTCTGTTTTAGAGGAGTGCATGAGGAAATGACAATTCAAATCTAGAGGGGTACAGTGAAATATTTTCTTATAAAAATAACTCAAAAGTTTAACGTTCAGAGGCTTGAGCTGTGGCTTTCTTAATAGACTGTTCACAAATTTTGACTGAAATAAAATATAGATAATTGGGAGTCCCTATGTTTATGAGCATATCTTAAATTTTAGAAGGGACTGTTCTTTATGAACTAACTCCAATTAGTAATTAAATATACAAACTCACTTCTGTGAAGAATGACAGAAACATTTAACTGTTTAGATAAAAATGAAACCTTTTAGGGTAATACAAACTTTTCATCCCACAGACAGTGAATACTCAAGCTTTTCTTGAGGAAATACTGAAGTTAAGGTTATATTAATGTGCTTTTAAATTTTGTATCCTTAGTGTCTTATTGCTGAAGGCCTTTGTATTTAATTACTATTCAAAGAGAGAAAAGGAAGAGATTAAAGTTTTAGGTCTCTAACCTTTGACAGAATTCCTTCATATCTATATTCAGAGCTGATTTCTTAAAACATGTTTGAATCTTCATATTAATATGTGCTGGGAAATATTAATGATTTATGTTAACTTCTCAAGAACTTTTGTACATGGGCTTTTTTATAGGCTCTATGTATTCTTAGGGAATATAGCAATATATTCTGATCACTTTAACTTTACCAGTAGTGTATTTTTGCTGCTTTGAGATTTTTTTAAGAGGTAATTTGTTAAAACTGCATTAAATTTATTGTAGACAGTTATTTCTTAAATAGCATATGCTTTGTTCTTTGTGTTTGGGTGTATATGTGGCCATATTACTTTATAGGCTTTCATGTAATTCTTATTTGTATATTAAATTTTTGAGCAGTTATCTTTTATAAGAATGTTGAAGTAGACTTTTAAAAATAACTTTTATATTACTTGTCGTCTATCAGTTCAGTCTTAACACTGGAGTGGTTGTAAACTCTTCCCTTTTAGAGATAATATGTGAGATCCAGTCATCCTTTGGGCTTTTCTGAAGCAACTTTCTTACACTAGACACTTGTTTGAATACCCCTCCATTTCTCTCTCCCTCCAATATACTGCAGCCCCTCCCCCACCCCACCACTTACAAAAAAAAAGGGTAGTGAGCAGGTCTCATTGAAGGAAACTTCCCCCCATATTTTGGAATCATCTGTGAAAGTGTTTTTCTGCTTTTTTTTTAAAGTAGACAAAAAAGTGAACTGACAGTGTAGAGATGGGGAGGCGACGACGGGGCCTAACAGGTTGTTGATCTAGGCTTTATTTTGACTCTGGTTGTGGGCCTAGGGGAGAAAAATAACTTAAACACAAAAGCCAAAAAGATGGGTTTTGTTTTATTGTTTTGGCTGCATTGAGAATACAAACTGTCAGTACTTGAGGAGAAGGAGCAGCAGAAAGGAATTGATTTTTTTCTGCTGCAGATCCAAGTATTGTTAACCATGTGCATCTCTAAGGCAGCATACTTACAGATCAAACAGTAGTTGATTTTTTCACTCAATTAACAGCCAGAACCCTAAACTGATTTCTAAAAAAATTTTAAATAAGTACCAAAAACTTCAGAGTAACAACAATAATTTCTTGATAAAAGTGGGTGATAGTAACCATGGCAACTGCTATCTCTGGCCTTATGGACACTATATTGTATTGATGAAGCTTCAGATCCTGTTGTAGCCTGTCACTTTTATGGTGAAATGTAGTAGCATGTGTTGCAGGTGATTTTTAGCTGGATTGTGTTGAATTTGTTTGCCAGCTTATCTTTTCTTGTTAAAAATTTCTTGGACTGTGTTCCACAGCATGTTTGTGAAGGTGCTGTTGCCTGAAAATAACCCACCACCTGTGTTAGGCCTCCTGATGCAGATTGCACTTAGTTCTTTCCCTGCCCCCTCCTTCAGTCTTGCAGAAAGTAGGGGTGAGTGTGGAATCCATATACACATAGATGGCAGCTTTAATTACCTGCTTGTGTTTGGACATGTGATCGATAGCTTTTTAAAAATCTTTGTTTTTAGAAGACGTTAGTGGATGAAAGAAATGGGTCTATAGTTGGAAATTTTTTTTCTAAGTGTTCTTTCCAGAAACAGGTGTGTGTGTGTGTGTGTGTGTGTGCGCGCGCGCAAGTATGTGTGTGTAATGAAGGGTGAAAGTGGAGGGAATAAATTTTGAGTAAGGACTTAACAAAAGAGGAACTTACAGTTTTTTGGTGTGTGAGATAGTGCTTTGGACATGTATTACTATAGGAATCTCTTTTCTAGTGGGCAGTATTAAAGTATGGGGAATGTTTTCTTATGAGAATTGTCTTTAAGAAAAGTCATTTATAAAACATAACCTGAAAGACAGTTAAGAGAAAACTCAGTAAAACAAAATCTTTTATTTTGGGAGTAGGATAGAGAGCTTTGAAACAGACTCAGGTAAACTTTAAGGAGATTGTTTCAAAAATTATGTTTTTAAATAGAATTTTGAAATTCAAACTTTTTGCTTTTTAAGTATTTATTTTTTAAGCATTTGGTTTTCCTAATGTGAAAATATTGAGCTAAATTTAAGTTGATACTTTTTTCATTATGTGCTAAAGAAATTGTGCCAGAGCAGAACACTAAAGAATTAGATCTGAATTTGACTAACCCTGATAATAAGACTTAGTCAAATTGTGCTGGATGGTTCAGACTTTGTTGAAACTTAACTGTGTAGAGTGAAGAAGTGGTTTCCTTAACTACAAGTCCCAGGATGCACTGCGGGTTTGGGTGTTTTATTTATTTATTTATTTTTTTTGCTGAACTCCAGAATAGAGCATTGCATGCTGGGTCCTGTAGTTGATTTAAACAGCACAGGGAATCCTTCCCTCTTGTCTACTCCATTTTATACACATCTTTCCAAGCCTCCAACAACTTTATGCTAAGTAAAGTTTGCTTGCTAATATCATGGTGATTATGCTGCTGACATTCTAAAGTGAGTCTTCAGAAACATCCTAGTGTTTTAGTTTACCTTAGATTAGTTTGCTATTTTTTATCAGCTACTATAAGATTTATATGTAAAATAACAGATATATATATATATGTCTGTGTATATATATTGAAAACTTGACTTAGCAATTGTAATTTTTTTTGTCTGTGATGATATAGGTCTCTATAATTACAGCATTACTGGTTGCTGGTACAGGCCTTAGAAGCCTATAATTGTAGGGCCTGATATGTATATACTGTTCTCTTTTCTTTGAATGGGGACAGTTATTCAGTAAAGTTGGATAGAAGGGTTTTTTTGTGTGTGTGTGTGCCAGTATTTAAGTTCAGAGTTTTTTCTGAGTTTTCTGTAATTGTCAACATCTCAAATCATAGTATTCTTTAAATGAAAGATATTCCCCAAAGTAAATGTGGTTTTAGTGTAAATTTAATACTTAAAATAGAGTCTGAAAGGTAGAGAAAAAGATAAGGTTTCTTTAATAGTTTACTTGTATTATCATTTAAAAAACTTAAACTTCTGTTCTTCTGAGGGCTCTAATACTTTATTACTTATTATCAGAGTGTTGTTGGGGGGACTGAATGTTAACAATCTGTGAAAGTGCTTAGCACAGTGCCTGGCACATAACAAAAGCTCAGTAAATGTTTAGAATTAGCAGCAACAGCAGTGATTATTGTGATTAAAAAATACTATACTCTACGTTTTTTCTCCTCTTGTCATTATTATTTGATCCGAAGCCCAGGCTGTTCTAACAAGGCCTTGAAATTTTTTTACCTATGGTAATGATGTGGCAATTCCTTAGAATTTTTTGCTGTAGATAAAATGTCTTTGCACCTTAATTTCTCCCTGAGTGGTTTATGCCCAAAGTAGACAACCAGCCTGTAGTAGCAGCATTTTGACCAGATTCAGTTCTGCCTATTCAGTACTCCTTGCCACTGTACCATAGCATTTGGTTGACTTTGGAGAGTTTAGAAGATAATGAAAATTTCTTTGTTCATAATGTTTGTACTGATAGAATATCCAAACTAGTTGATTAGTGAAAATAAGATGCTGCAGAAATGTTCTTCATGTCCCAGTGTGTGTAACCTTGGAAAAATTTGGTTGTGTTTAGAGGCAAGGGCCAACTAATCACCACAATCACAATGTTACAGGATTGATGTAATTGAGGTCAGTGAGCAGCCCCAGAAAGAAAGTGTAGTTTTAAGTCTGTGGGTTGTACTTAAAATGTTAGGTTCAAAAAAAAAATCATATCTTTACATTTTTTTTTCCTTTTAGGCTGCTCTAACTTCTTTCAGGCTCTTGAATTTGTAGGATATTTTTATCTGCACTGGCTAGTCTCTTTTAGCTTTTTGAGAGGAGAATGGGACACCTGGGAATATTGAAAAAAGTAAGTTTAAATTGCGATATATGTGCTTTAATTTGAGTGTATGCAGAACCAGGGAAATGCGTTTCTTCCCCGTTTGGGCTGGTATCTACTCCAGCTTTTTCTCTTGTGCAGAGTTCCTCAGATATTATTGTTGAGGGCTGTCGTATTCATTTAAGAAAACTCTGCCTCTAGTAGTAATTATTTAACTACCTGTTAATACAACAAACCAAACCACTGTAATAATATTCACTATCCTCCCCAATAAATGTGAACTGAAATTTGTTAATGTTTGTATATTAGACATTAGATTTTTTAGACATGTCAATATTTATAGGATCTGATGTGATACGCACTGTACCGTTATGTACTAAACATTATGAATGGTTTGATTTATTTTATATTAACTTGTCTTTTAAAGACCTAATATTGAAATAAAACAAATTCAATCATTCCAAAGAAGTTAAATACAAAGGGCTAAATATAAAGGGAAAGTGGTCTATGGTATTAAATGGCCAGTGCAGGAAATAACAGGTTCGGATGAGTTCTCCTTATCTACATGTTATAGTTATATGTGCTTCCGAAAGTCCTGAAATACTGAAGTGGGAAATAAGGAGAGGAAATGAGTGTGCAACTGGCAGATACATGTAACTCCCTATGGACTCCTCGGACACGCCTAAATTACTGATCACAGTTTTCTGTCTTTTTTAAAAATGAAATTTCCCAGGCCAGTGTAAATGAAACAGTTGTGATGATGTCGGAAGACTGGCTCTAATATCGGTCCTGCCACTAGGTGTGCATTCACCCTTGCTGGGATTTAGTTTTCCCAGTGGTAAAATGGGCAACATGTAAAAGCCCGCTTTACTGTGCTGTTAAAAGTATTCAGTGAGCTAATACTCATGAATGTACTTTATAGACAACAATAGTGTACATAAATCGAGTGTTTAATCACTAATAGATGGCTGGATTTTAAGGTATTTGTCCATGTCCTGTTAATAACGTTAATATTTAAAAAAATTAAGAGAATCATAATCGATGATCTAAATCCCCCTACCATGGCCAGTAGACAAGTTCTTACATGATTACAGCATAGTTCTTGACAGTATGGGCTGACGCATTTGTGTGTGTGTGTGCGTACACACAAACCGTAAATGTACTGGTGTGTTGTGGTAATGAAAAGCTTTAATTATAAATTTGTATGTTGAAAACAATTTTATGTGTTATTATATAAACTTACACAAATATGTGTATTCTTAGAGGAATGGCATGGACATAAGGCCTTAAATGTTTGGCAAATTATGAAGTTTTTGTACCTCAGGGTTATCTGTTGTTATAATATTAATAACACTGATGTAACATTTACTGAGCATTTATTATGTGTAGTGCTGAGCCTTTTTACATATAGGATCTCATTTAGTTTTTAATCTTCACAGCAACATTCTTAGGATTTACTGTTATTTCCCCACCCCCATTTTATAGATGAAGAAATAAAGGGTCCCATGGAATCATATAGGTAGCAAATGAACAATCTAAATTCAAGCCCAGGTTTGATTTCAGAGTCTTTCCTCTTACATCATACTGCTGTACTGAAGTATATAATTCCCATAGAAAGCGAATTACTAAAGAAGTTTTCAGTTGACTGACATGGCCACAGTGATGAAGTTATCATTTTGAGAAGGTTTCATACTGATTTTGGTTTGGGTTAGGTTGACTGTTTTGAAATAATATGCACTGGAATGGAATGGAAATAAAGTCATATGGGATATGCCCATCACTAAGCACAGTGCCTACCTAGTAGGGACAGGGGTCTACTGTCTCTTTCTTAAAAGTTGGAGGTTGGGCACTTTAGCACAGTAGATTATTTTATACATTTTCTTAGTAGATGCAGATATGTAGTTTACATTTGCTATTTCAATTAGTCCAGTGTAACTGTCAATATTTTAGAGGATTTATAATATTCCTCTTAAGAAATATAGATATATAAAGTAGAAAATTAAAGTTATCCTATTCTTATTCTGCTTTTAAAATTTTCTATGTATTTCAAAATGTGTGATATTTTAAAAAAATAAATAGAGCCTGGCTGGTGTGGCTCAGTGGATTGGGTGCCAGCCTGCGAACTGGAGGGTCAATGGTTCGATTCTAGGTCAGGGCACGTGCCTGGGTTGCAGGCTGGGTCCTCACTAGGCGGCACGTGAGAGGCAACCACACATTGGTGCTTTTCTCCCTCCCTTCTCCCTCTCTTCCCTTCTGACTAAAAATAGATAAATAAGATATTTTAAAAATAAATAGAATTATACCCTAATACTCTCTGAAATCTACTTTTTTCAGGTGACTATTTTTAAAACTAGCTATTTTTGAAAATAAAGCTCAGGTGGGAAATGGGAGTGGAGTTGGAAGGAGAGAGGTGGGAAAGACTTATGTATTTAAGATTATAAACCTAATGCCCTAAAACAATTATTACCTATGGGCGGAAAGCATTTTAAGTACTTTTTATTTGTGCCTAATGCCTTAAGGATAGTCATTATTATTTTTAAAACTTTAAAAATTGTTAACCAATTTAAAACAATACTGTTTTCCGTCCTGAGCAAGTATTGTAATTTAGGAAGCATCAGTTTCCCAATTAAATTCTGCCAGGTTATTCTGGTAGCTACTTACAAAAAGATGTGGTTTCAGAGAATTTTTAAAAAACTGGTAGCCTCTCTTCAGGGTTAAGAGACATTCATTCAATATTTACAAAGTAAAATAGGGTTTAAAACTAAGAAAATACTTGTAATGTTTTAATTAATAGAAACTCAAGAGCCGGTACTGCTTAATCATCATACAGATACCCTGCATAGGAATTAGTCCTGGTACTCAAACCTGAATGTGTGCTAGTGTTGGCTGACCTCACCCTCATCCCTATCCGTAACTCAGCCATCACCAAATGCTATACTGGTAACCCAGCAGTTTTTAAAGCAGCAACAAATAAAAAATAAAAGCAGGGTAAATGATTGGACATGCCAGTAGTTTATCAAGTGCCAATAATTTGCTTTTTCTGGCATTATATAAAAAAAAAGACACACTGAAGTCTTTTTAATCTCTATTAAATATAATCTGATCCTGGCTTTGGGAGTTTTAACTTGTTACAAAGGTTATTAGTCATAATATATCTTTGTAATTTTTAAATTAAAAAATTTTTACTTCATAGGTAATAACTTTTTCATTATAGAAGTTAAAAAACCATCTTTCTAATACTAGAAATGCACTCATTGTATCTAAGGTGTTTTATGCTTCTTTAGACCCAAATTTGTGAAGTGCTGAAGCCTGGCCTTGCAAATCTAAGAATTGGGTCTGATAGGGTGTGGCAGTTTACTTATAATATAGTGAAAGTTTTAACAAGCCAAGTTAAGAGTATTTCTCATTGGTAGCATTCATATATGCTTTTCATTTTATGTGGCTCAGATCATGCCCTATAATATTTTATTATTTCTTGTAATAGTCTCTTAAGTATGTAGAGGGCTCAGTTCATGTCATGGATGGTAAGGCTGAGTCAGAGACAAGCATTTGAGTAAGTTAATGTCAGAGCCTAATTTTCCTGACTCTTGTGTTAGTTTCAGTCTTCTTAACCTGTAGTCTCCAAACTTCAAAAAATTATGGCGACCAGTAAATATATATTTCTATGTAATTTTCTGAACCTAGTATTTTACATATGTTATAGAATGTACTAGAAATGTGAAATTTAAAAAAGGATGAGATTTAAAAATACAAGTTATAATCATTTTTTTCTCATGGCCCCCTTACTTCCCCAGGTGAGTGTACCCACTTAGAGACTGCTGCTCTAGGTAGGCCATTCTTCTATAGAAGAGGAAGCCATGGGGACATCTGGAGGACAGTTGGTATAAGGTGTGGGGCTTTAAATTGGAGTGATCTTTTGCAGCTTTTTAATTTTAAAGAAACTACCTTTGTTTCTGAGAAACACTGAAAGCTTGAGAGTAAAGGAGAGTAAAGGCCTTGAGAGAGGCGAGCTTTAAAGACAGAAATGTAAGCCTCATTTGTTTCCTTTAGAGTTGACCAAGGGGAAAGGCTGCCTGTCCTGATGGCTCCTGCTCCCACTGTGGAGATGGCAGTGCCTTTTCTGTTGTTGTTAGGCAGTTTACAGAATGCAGGATAGCTTGGTAAGCGTCTTCTCTGTGCCTGGCGTGACGTAACGTTGTGGAGTATGCAGCATGCATGTTAAATACAACTGGTTGTATTTGGCTTTTTGCTGCAGCACGTTTGAGGATGCCTTAAAAAGCAATTACCACCTGATAGAGTTGGATATGTAAAAATTATTGGAATCATCATTTCATGGAGACCAAACTTTGTAACTTGAATTATTCTGTTTAGTATTTGTTTACTTTCCTTCTTTCCCCTTCCCCCCCAACCCTCCAGTACCTCAGAGCAGAATTCTTTTTCTGAAAGGAACAGATGCTGTTAACTTATCAGGACCCAATAGTAAAAAGCCTACCAAAATCTTTGTGCTGCTTATTTTCTTTATTTAATCTATATGCAAAGTGTATTGTAATTATTGCTGTTAGAAGGTTTTAAGCTGATGGTTTCTCCCCACCCCTTTTGTGCTCAGGGGCGATAGACTAGGAATGCCAAATTGACAAGTTGGTATAAAGAAATAATGACCACTGAAATAAAACAGTAGTTCAAATAATAAGCAAACCAGATACAAATGTAGAGTGAAAATATCTTTTAGTAAAATGTTAGCATTCTGTACTTGGAACAGATGCCACATTAATTCAAAAGAGAGCCCAGAAAATGTGGCAACTTTACGATGTCAATGGAGGGAGCTGCAATAGTTCCTGTTCTCATTGTGTCAAGTTCTCAGTATCTCCAGGTCTAGCCCCGTTCTGTGTATTTGTTTTCTGCATGTATTACATATTAATACACAAATATCAAGTCCATGCTTAATATTTTATTTATGTAATTAAATACACTGTCATACTTACAGACATTAGGGTAAAAAGCCCAATAACTTGTTATGCAACAGTAATGGTTCTTGTCTTAAGTATGCATATCAAGATAGGCAGAATCCGAGGCAAAAATGGGCTTTTCTCTGCACCCTTCAGGGCACATTTATGATAATAAGATAGTCATTCTAAGAATTGAGTCTGTCAAAAAGGCCCTAGTGGTTTTTGAATGTAGAATTTGGACAAGTTGCAAAACTATGAGAGTTTTGCATTTTTTTCTCATTTAAATTTGTAGTTATCATTGGACATTTGTTATGATTTTTAAGTAGCTTAAATTCATTCATTCCTTTGTGGTATTTTTTTATGGTGTTTGGAGAGAAGAAGAAAGGGTGATGGAAGGGCACTGTGCACACTCGGATATTTCCAGAGTGACATTCATTTTATAGAAGGTTGCACCAGGACGTCACTGAATTGCCTGTTCGTTTCTCTGCGTGGTTAGTGTGGGTCTGAGTGTGGAGAGAGATGGGCTTGGGGGCTCTTAACCAGATTTACAGGGTGCGACTTCCTGAACAGGGCAATGATCTAATCACCAGGGGCATATCCTGTGTGCCTGTGAAGCAGTCTGGTGCGCATGCTTAGAATAGCCCTACAGTTTTCTCTCAATTAGTTAGACTACAAAGGCTTATGATTTAGTAACTTTGTAAAGGTTAAAAGTTCTGTTTTTGTGCACTTCGAGTGAAGGGAGATTTTTTGCATGGCGGTATAGTGGAGTGGTTAGACAGTATCTGCTCTGAAGCTGGAGCCAGTCTGTGTGGGCTCAAACCCTGGCCTTGCCCTGTGTTAGCTCTGTGATCATGGCCAAATCACTTCACCCTCTGTGCCTCTGCCTGTTTCTTCATCTGTAAAAAATGAATAAATAGTAGTACCCATCTTCTGAGGTTGTTAGGAGTTAAATGAATTAATGTGTTAACTTTGAGAAGTGTCTGATACCTAATAAGTGCTAAATAAATGGTGGCTATTACTAGATATTATTACTTATCTTTAATTCTGGACTCCTTCTGTTCTCAAGGCTTGAGACAAATGTTGCATAGTAGGGAAAAAGAGCCTTAGCCTTGGGGTCTGACTTCTGGGGTAGAATCTCAGTGCAACCACTTAAAGTTGAGTGTGTGACCTTGGACTAATTATTTATGCTCCCTTCAAAAAAGATTTCTCCAGTGCATGCTGTATACCAAGCACTGTACTGTTTACTTGGACTTTAGTTTCTTTATCTATGCTACAGGGATGATCATACCAACCCCCTTGGATTGATGTGAAGATTAATGGGGGAACTCTTTAAGATATTTGGTAAGCAGTAACTGCTATTATCATTGTTAGTGGTCCAGTCCCACTGAAAGTTTATGGGGAAAGAATAAATATGGAAAGGAGAGTGTTTTCCTGAAATGTCACGGTGAGAAAAGGTGTGGATGGGAAAGTGTATGTAATGAGTTTTTGTTTGTGAATACCTCCAAGAAAAATAGAAAATAAATGGGAATATGTCAGATTAACAGGGACCTTAAAAAGGATTTCATGGCACTTTATTAAAACCCTTAGTGATACAAGCTTTTTTGTACAAGATATTGATGCAGCTTATAGTAGGTCACTTAGTGTCAAGGTAGTAAGTAGTAGACTAGTCATTGTAACTCAGAGGTCCAAAATGCTAATTAGCTGGTCAGTCCATTGGGTCTGTGGCTCAGGACAAATTGTGCGTTTAACCCTTGAGAGCACATGCTTGGGTATAGTAACTAATGGAAACAATTGTAGAAGCCCAGAGATACAAAAGTGGCAAACAAATGCTTTCTGATAAGGATGGACGCAGTTTTATTTGCCTTTTGATTTGGGCATTTTGGCTTTGTGAAATTTCCTTTCATCTGGTGCCTGGTCTTTCCTTATGGTGATTATTTTCTTTTTATATTTAACTGTCAGGTGTTACCTATATTGAGTCTAGAAACTGGGCCTGGGAACAAGTTGATTATGGTAAAAGCTACTCTTTAAGTCTCTGCCTTACAGTAATCTCAGAATTAAGGGTGTTTTTTTTTCCTAAGAAATTTGCATTTTTAATTTTATGCATTAGTATGTTTATAGGTATAGGTGTGTGTATGTGTGTGTATGTATCTGTCTGGTAAGAAAAACCAGGAATTGAGGAAAGGGGGATGATCATTACGTGTGAAATAGAATTCATTTTATTCTTTCACTACTAATTTGGATCTGAAACTTTTTTGATCTTTATTTAGTTTTTTTTTTTTCTGGGATTCAACAAATGTATTTTTAATAGCTTCTCAAAACATCCTGAATATGCTATGTATTATCACTGGTGAGCTTTTGAGTTAAAGTGGAATATAGTTGACCCTTGAAGAAACCAGGGTGGTCCTGTGTGGGTCTACCAGTATGCAAATTCATTTTTGGCCCTGTAGAAGTGGGACCTGCATGGTTCAAACCCAGGTTGTTCAAGGGTGAACCGAAATAGCTTCCACCAACTTTCTGTTCTCCTTTACCAGCTGCGCCATATGATAAAGGTTTTGTAGGTAGATGGAAGTATTTACTATATTTTATTTTGTCTCTGTGCCTGAAACATTGTTTCTGCTCTCTGAGCAGAAATTCCAGCAAGTTTATTTTGATAAACTTTTTTTATATTTGTGCTCAACATATACTTTTAAAATTTAGCGATTTTATAGCAGGCTCTACAGTTTTCTTTTAGTTAAAAAACTGTAACGTTACTTTACAATAGCTAGAATGGTCAGTAAGTAAAGCTTTGCAGTTTTAGAATTAGCATAGCATACGTACAGTATTAAGTTTCCTTCAGCTTCTATGCGGGGCCTGTAAAAATTGCTTCTCTTTGGTAAATGAAAGTGTAAAAAGTTTAGAAGTTATTTCATTTTAATAAATGTAGTAGTTAGACTCTATGGGGTCTTTGGGATTGATTTAAATAATTCTGTTATTTGGAAATCAATTTGCCCCTGCCTAATTTGTAAAAGGTGGGGCCCCTGCCTATGACAGGGCTGAACCCCTGTACCCCTCGTGTGGGACCTGTCTGGCTCAGCGGCCCTTCAGTGTTTTCGCAGAGAGCTGCTGAGTCCCACGTGCACACTGCCTCCATTGCCTTTCCTCTCCTCCCTTCCCAGTCCAGTCTCTGTGCTGTCTCTTCTCTGTGTGCCTGCTACCCCGTAGTCCGTCTGTTGCCGTTCCTCACTTCCTCCAGAGCTACCACCATCTCATCCTATTCTCTTAAAGACAAAACACCATTGTAATTGTTCGTTTTTAAACAGAGAGCTGTTTCCAAGACCTTAAGGCTTTAACAGTTTGTGGGTCTCCCCATTTTGGGCCCTCAGCCAGGAGTTGAGTTGTGAAGTAACTGAGAGTGAAACATTTTTTCATCTCGACTAAGGGAAGACCTTTTTACCGCAGAAGTTGCTGTATTTTCTGGCAGGGGATGAGGTTGGGGCGTAGTGGGGGAATGGGCAGCTTTGTTACTTAACTAAGATAAGGGAAATAAGAAATATTAATTTATTAGATTGCCCTCTGTAGTTCAGTGGGCCTGTTGGAGAAGAAATTGGAAACGCTGGTGTTGCTGATTCTGAAATTCTTTTGATTTAGTAATTGAGAGGGCTATTAAATTTAGTTTGTAAAATACAAAATATGACTAGGATACCTTGTTATTACGTATTGATTGTTTATATTTCATTAGTTGGTAGTTGCAAAATGGCAGATCCTTCACAGATTTCTCCTATAATGGTTTTGAACTGTTAACTGAATTGTTTGGTAAGAAAAGTAAAACTTGAAAATTAGCTGTGGTTTCATGTTAAGTTAATGGCTATGTTGGATTTCAATTCAGTGGCTTCTAAGATCTATACCAGGCATTTCATTCATTATTTAACTACATATAGAGACAAGAGCCTTAACTTTACAGGATTTTTAAAAACTTATTTTTATGGAAATGGAAAAACATACACAGAAATAGAGTGAATAATATTCCCCACCTACCTGTTACCCAAGTTCAGCAGTTATTAGCATTCTGCCAGTGGTTAACAGTGTGTGACACATATACAAGTTAAGTAATTTTGTTTTTAAGACATGCAATTTGAATAGATGCATTGGTGTACTCAAAGGAGAATGTGAAAATGTTAACTCTTTCCATATATTGTAAACTTAATACTGTTCATCAGTATTAATATCATAATGTATCGATAATTTTTCATTCATGTCTTTTAACTTATTGAAGATGTCTGAGCTACCACTGACTTAATGGAGAACCACATCTGCTGTAAAAGATTTTAGTTTTCTTACACTATGAGTTGCATTTTATTTTATGTACACTTGCCTATCTGCAGCTTTTGTATGGGCCACCAATAATGGTCATTTCTAGAGCATGCAGGGCAATATTTAAGTCAGCTTGATGGTGGAAATCACTAAATGTTGTTTTGCACTCTCATTCTGCATGTTCTATTTCTGTTTCAGCTGAGTGTATGTATTGATTGACTAAGGAGTACATGTTATAACTCATAAATATTTTGTTAAGGAGGGAATTTTGACTGCCTGCTATCCCTGGACCTAGTAACAGTGATTAGGAAGTTAAGGTATTTGCTCTCTTGTTTGAGCCTCATTTGGTTGTGGGGCCTGTTCATTACTAGTTGCTACAAGGTGATGGTAGCCTTAGTTCTGAAGTCCTTGCTTTTATTAGTTTAAATTAGACCCATAGGGTTAATTATTCCACCTTAATGCATGGGGAAGCATAGTCTTTGGGAACTGTGCATCTAAACCCCTGTGCAGGGGTTTAGGCATCTTGATGCTGTGTGGCGTCTTCAGTTTAGTGCAAGGAGTATGCTTATTTAACAGGACTCTTAATAAGCTCCCCCTACACTAAAGATAAATTTTAAAAATTATACTTAAGACAACTTTGTAGTATTCCCCAGTAGAGTTCATCTAGAGCAGCCAGACGTTTCTAAAGTAAAACTTACTCCTTTAACCGGTATTCATTTAAGTGGGTTTCTCTGTTCTTGGTTTCCATGGAAATAGTGAACAGCTAACGTTATTTATAAGGTGGAAGTAAAATAGGGTGCCTAATGGGACCCCATGCTGCTCTGATGAAGAGACTTAGGGAAAAATTCCATGCTCATGGGATTTTTTTTAAAACAAGGTTAATGGAAGCCCTGATTTCAGTCTTCTGTAACGGAACATATTTTTGGTCTTAAAGGCTAGCATTAATATCAAGCAAACTTCTTTTTTGGTCTGTATTGCTTTCACTTTCAAGTTTTAGGACCGCTTACTTACCAGCGTGATTGAGGCCGTGTGCTTCAGACTCCTGCTTCTTTGTGGTTTTTGTTTCAAAAGTTAAAATCCCCAGCATATTGTAGCTGCTTCAATTTCTCATTGACATTTCAAAGTACAGATAATAAGCTAAATGTTCATTAGTGATAGCAGCGATGATAAAGAATCAATATGTTGGGATACATACTTTTTTAAAAAATGTGAATGTTAATGGAACCATTTTTAGTTTTCAGGCCTTAAGTCAGGGTTCTTTTTATTTGTGTTGTGGAGCTAAATCTGTGTAGTCAGAGAGAAGATTCTAATTTTCTTTTGGTGATAGAAACGGCGAAAATTCTAAATTCTCTTTTTTTAAATGGATTATTTCCAAAGCCTTTTAATTGAAATAAATGTTAATTCTTTTAGTCTTTATGGATTTGGGATAAACCTTGGCTTTCTCCTCACTCCTTCGGTAAGGCCTACTCTTAGTTTTCCAGGCCTACAGCAAAGCCTTGCATTTCTTAAGCCCTTTCAAGTGAGAGCATATCATTGCCTTTGTGTTTGTGTTTGTCATTGGCGTGTGTGTGTGTGTGTGTGTGTGTGTGTGTGTGTGTGTCACTAATTTCTCTATAGCCTGAAAGGCACCTGCTCATTTTCCAGCCTGGTGAGTACAGCAGTGCTATATTGAGAAGTGAGGCAGTATGGAACACAATAAGGTGCTATAATTTTTATTTAGTTAGTTTTGGTCGTCCTTGGTGGCTCGTGATCATTATCCGTTTGTCTGGAGTACTCGGCGATTATTCCTGGCTCTCAGTGCAGCAGGAGTTTTCTTCTGTGTTTTAGAAGCAGGGACTGTAGTGTACTTAGGGCTCCATCAGGGGAGGAGTTTTTGTTTTGTTGTGTGTGTGTTTCTTTGGACAAGCTGCTGGCTGCAGTGGGTTCACTGTGCTCTAATTTTAAAGATTTGGTTGTTTTAATCCTGTTGTGTGAGGTGTTTTATCTCCAGCAGTTCACTTGTTTCTTCTGTGCATGTTAGGGCTGTTTTATAAAATTTCTTTAATGTGTTAATCATTCTTTTAGTTTATCTTTTCTTGTATTTTTAAATCAGGTGTTTACCAGTGACCTTCCTTAGTGACTTTTATTTGAATTATCTTTGTGCTTTAGAGACATAGGAATTTGGGTCTATTATCCCATTTCTGAGAGAACAACTCCCAGTAGTTGCAGTTAGTGCAGTAGAAAGGGTTTTCACCGGTGCAGTGCTGGGCATTGATCCTCCTCCTTGGTGCCTACGATTTACACCCAGAACTCCCATTAGTGTTAATAGGAGGCCCTTGCTGAAATCCCTGTACACCCAGATAGACCCAAACTTTTGTAATGCCTTACAGGTACCCAAGTAGTTGTTTTTGTTGATAACAAGAGTTTTGGTCCTGAGGTTAACTTATTATTGAGAGTTTGAGTTGTCTTGGGATATGGGGTGATTTGTGAAGTCTGATTTGTAATTAAGTTTACATTATGATGATTAGACTGAAAAAACATTTACAGCTTTGTGCGCCATGGATGTTTGTGTATAAGGATTTTTGTGCTTCATAGCATGATGAAAGCAAGATTTCTTTGTTTGTTTTCTCCCAATACTTTTCAAGTGCAGAATAAATGATTTTATAAGGTTTTGTGCATATTGTAAGAGGACTTAGTTAAAATAGTTATTTTTTACATTAGTTGTAAGCCTTCCCACAATTACTCTGGCCTCTAAGTCTTTTGTCAGCTAGTGTTGCTCTTATTTTTCCAGCATACAGATGCTAATAATGTGCGATATCTTAGAGCTTGGGCATTGCCGTCGCTGGTCAAGTATTAGATAATCACTGTTTACTATGCTTATCTGTGAATTGCGGATTTTTATTTCATTTATTTATTCACAGTCAAATGGAAGGATTTCTAGATCAAGAGCAGTAAACTGGGTTTTTGGCTGGGCCTTGCCTCTTTGTAGCTTTTGGCTAGTATCTAGGCTTCTTGGATTGCTCTTACCCTGTGAAATGATTGTATGGATCTGGTACTCTGGGTTGTCCTTTCTAGGGCCTTCTTTCCTAGGTGCAACAGGAAATAGAGGACTGTAAGGCTGTGGTTCCTCGTCCTAACTACCTATTAGAGTCTTCTGGGGGAACTTTAAAAAATACAGATATCTGGGGTTCAAATCAGACATAATTTAAGGGTAGGACTGTGATTTTTTTTTTTTTAGTTTTAGCTTTACCCTGATCAGGTTTGAGAACTACTGTACAGGGCATTATTTCTACTTGTGTGTGTGCATGTGTGTATGTGTAGTCTAATTAGGGAGATAAGTTATACAAGTTACAGTGTGAGGAGTATATGGTTAAATTCTAAGACGAATGAGAAAAATGATAACTGTTCTGAGAATTCCAGGAAAGGGAGAACTGGGAGGTGAGGTGGGTAGGGAAGGTCTCCATGAGTCAGTAAGTCTTTATTGGACCCAGATGACCAGGTGAGATTGGATAGGCTGAGAGACGGTAAAAGGGTTTTCTTGGTGTAGGAAAGAGAATTCTCAAAGTCAGCGTTTGGGGAGGGAAAAAATTCTGATGAAAGTTTTAGTCCTTATTTTAGTATTCTAACCTTGCATCTGCTCTAGATTTTCTAAACATTGTAAGGGAGTGAGCCATGAAGTTATTTGATGGAAGAGAATGTTCCAGCTAGAGGGAAGAACAAGTAGAAGATCCCTGAGAAGGAAATTTGTTCAGAGTTCTTGAAGTACCAGAATGAGGCCGGTGTGACTGGGGCAGGTTGGGCCTGGGGAGAGGGAAGGAGTTGAGGTCTGAGGAGCAGAGGCCCAAATCTCCTAGAGCCTGTGGGTCATTGTAAAGGACTTTAGCTTTTTCTCTGAGTATGATGGGAAGGCACTGGAGGATTTTGATCCAAGGAGTAACCAGATCTGTCTAGGATTTTGAAGAGGTCACTCTGACTGCTGAGAGAATAAACTGTAGTGGGACAAAGATGGAAGAGGGGAGGCCACTTAGGAGGCTGTTGTAATCTAGGTGAAAGATGATTTCTTGGACCAAGGAGGTGGTAGTAGTGTTCAGAGTCTGTATGTTTTGAAGATAGAGGCAAGATAGGTATTGGATTGAATGTAGGGTGTGGGAAAAGAGGATTCAGCGATGAACTTAAGGTTTTGACCTGAAGGGATGGAGTCTTCATCTGTTGAGATGCTGATGATTCTGAGGGGGAGGATGAGGGATAAGTAGCCAGGAGTTTAGTTTGATAACAGTTGAATGGGTAGTTGGTTGTATGAGTTTGGAATTAAAGGAGAAGGTCTGGGCTGGAAATAAAGATTTGGGAGTCACCAGTATATAGATCCTTTTATAGCCATGAGGCTGGGTGAGATTACCTAATGGGAAGTGTTCTGAGAACTGAGCCTTGGCGACATTTTGAGGTTTTGAGAGATGAGAAGGAAATAGCAAGAGAAACCCACAAGAGTGGCCAGGGAGATTGGGAGGAAAATCAAGAGTGGGTGGTGTTTTGGGAGTCAAGGAAGAAAGGGTTTGAAGAAGGAAGGAATTATCAACTGGGTCAAATAATACTGGTTGAACAAGAAATGAGGGCTGAGACTTTACTATTGGAGTTAGCAACTGGGAGGTCTTGGGTGATCTTAACAAGAGTGAAAGGAGGCCAAGCCCTATCTGAGTAGGTTCAGTAGACACTGAGAGGACAGGGACTAGGAGACAGCGGTGAGCGCGATTAACACTTACAGGAGTTTTGCTATAAATGGGAGCATAGACCTGGGACAATAACTAGAGGAGGATATGGCGTGAAGGGAGACTTTCTTTTTTTAAGATAGAAGAAACAAAATGACCTGGTAATGAGGAAAAATTGATTCTTCTTGAGAGTAAGGGGGGACGTACTCAGGGGAGAAGAGGGTAAGGTTAAGAGGGATGGTTATAATTGGGGCCTAAAGGACTACATTGAATTAGGCAGGATTTTGCTTTTTTTCCTGAGCACTTACTTGCATTTAAATGTATTTCAAACTTACTGTACTTTCTGTTTAGAAGTTAGGAAGTATTTATAAAAAGCAGTAAAACTTATTGTATATAAAATTAGTGTATCAGCTTGGTATAGCAGAAAAAGAGAAGAGATTGAATCTTCTGTGTAAGGTGACATTTTAATGTGTCTTTGAATGACAATTATCTGTGCTATTCTAGTCCCTTATCAAAATTTATGATTGAGCGTACACTATAAACTTAATCATTTGAAATTTGTAGTGGGATGAGTTTTAGTGTGATTTAAAACATGATCTACTATCGAACATTTTATTTTCTCTGCAAAATTTGTTTGTTTAATATATATTCTTCATGTACAGAGGTTTTAGATACTACATTAAAGGTAATTAAGAAGTAGTTATTAATCACCGTTGATTTATTGGTGATATTTTAAAATATACAATTAGATCATAAACCTGAATGACTCATTTCTTTACCATTTGTAAGTCAAGCATATATCTGTGAGGATCTGAAGAGGTGAACAGCCTTCAGTTTGCAAAAAATCGGGTGAAGTTATGTCAACAGGATAATATCTCTAAAGCAAAAATAATTTCATTCACTCCAATGTATATATTTTTAATGTATTTTTCAAGAAGAAATCTATATTTAAAAAATTTAAGCAAATATTAAAATTTTGAACTACTGTAGCTAAAAGCGTGAGTGGTATGTGAGAAACAAATTGAGTGGACTTCCAGTCAGCTGAAGGTGAGAAATGCAGTCTTGCATTTCAGACTTGGGTAGTGCAAAAGGAAAATACAAATCTTTTTTGCTACAAATTTATTCTTATTAAATTACAGAAATACAATATTTGCTTTTCCTTTTTATAAGTTGATTTCCAAATAGTAGTCAATGAATAATCATTCTTCAGAAGAAACACTTTGGTAGTTCTGATGCAGTGTTTAAGAAATCGCTCATCTAAAAAAATAGTTTACTCTTCTGGGGTACCTGAACCTCCTTCTGAATCTTATTAAAGCCGCAGATCCTTTTGCCAGAGTTTTCATACATACAGAATTTAGCATATAGTATTATAGAGTGGCCAAATGCCTCCGAAGCCCATTCCCAGGGATCCCTCAGGCATAAAGGATCTCAGGCTTTAAAACTCACCCTAGATAGCTTACTTACATGATTTTTCTTTAAACAATGTATGCAGACTTTTCCAAAAATGTGTGGCCAGTGTTTATTGTAGTTTCTTTCTTAGAAGAGTAACTGCTACAGCTGGTTAAGGGGAAGTGAGGTCTAGTGGGAAGGCCAGCTCAGCCAGGAAAATCCCAGGGCCTGTCAGCTTTGCTCCAGCTTTACTGCCAGCTAGCTGTGTGACTTTCGGGGGGTCACTGAACCTCTCAGGCTGTGATTTCCTAGTGATTTCTGCAGTCCCTGCCCATAGCTTCATGATATCGTGGTAACATTCTTTACCGATTTGGGATTGACTTTGCTGCTGCTTTTTTGAGAAATGTCCTGGCAATAAGGTGTTCATCCATTGTGCCTTTTTACTGAATATGACTTTTAAAAGGAGTTATGTGACTAGACTTTTTCAAATACCATGTAAGTGAAAGTTAAAATCTCAACCCTATCTGATCACCATGAGTATAAATATATTTTATGTATTCTGGGTATAAACCATTACTATATGTGCTGCAGTTACCATCCACAGTTCTGTGACTTGCTTTTTCATTCTCTTAATGTTTTTTGATGAAAAGTTCTTAATTTAGTTTAAATTATTAGTCCTTTTCTTTTTATTATGTTTTAAATGGTAATATTTAACTTAACTGTTTTTGTCCAAAGTCATTCACTTGAAAAATAATGCTATAGAAGACTGATGCATAAGAAATTATATCCAGAATGAAAAAGCTAACAGGAGAACAAACCTGTAACAGAGAGTTAAGGGTCCACTCAGTGAATTCATTCATTTAACAGATATTTACTGAGCATTTGCTGCATGGTCCTGGATTGAATGCTACAGAGTCCTGTAGGTACCCATAATGTTAAGAATCCACTTTTTAAAACTGAAATATTATTGACATACAACATTGTATTAGTTTTAGATATACAAATAATTATTTGATATGTGTGAGTATTATGAAGTGATTACTGCAGTAAGTTTAGTTAATATCTATCACCATACATAGTTACAAGTTTTTTGTGTCCTTGTGAGAATCCACTTTTTAATGACCATATTATTCTATGGATTCTTGTATGATTTTTCTTTTGGTTGGGAGTCATTCTAGTCTTGGTGATTAAAATTGCCATTTATATGGACTTGAGAACTTTAAAAAGTATTGCTGCTAAAGGAAAGACAGGACAAAACAGCAAATTGAAATTTTTTTAGAAAGGAATGTTAACTGCATGAATTGGGGTTATTTTACTATATGTTTGGTATGACTGTACAGGATTAAACACAAATTTATAATCCGGATGACATAAAGATTTTTCAAAATACTCCTTGAGGAAATGAGAACACTGTTGGAGTAACATCAGTCAACAAATGTACTGCGTTTAAAGTACAAGGAGGTGCGGATAGGTTTAGAGCAAGAGGCAGCATTGATTGGTTGCCTCTCACATGCTCCCAACCTGGCACCTGGCTTGCAACACAGGCATGTGCCTTGACTGGGAATTGAACCAGCAACCTTTCAGTTTGTGGATCGATGCCCAACCCACTAAGCCACACCAGTCAGAGTGGGAAAGTCACTTTTGTGTTACATGGTTTACAGTCTAAAATGGTGAGACTTGAAGAATGTCAATGAAAAGTTTAATTAAAATTATGACTGTACATATAAAAGGCTGTGAACTTGAAAAGCCTTGTATAAGACAAATCCATTTCAAGATTGATTAAAAAAAGGCCTTTTAAGTAGACCAAACTAAGTACCCATGATGTTAGCTCAATTTGTTAATATCAAGTAACAAACAATGAAAAGTCATTTGTTGGAGGGTGAGAGTGTATTTGTATGTTCAGATAAGGTGCATTTCATTTCTGGGTGTTTCTTAGGAAAGGAAAATCATCAAAATTTACTTTTCCTTGTCTTGAAAAAACTGAGGAAAAGTGAAAAAACTGGAAGACCAGAGATTTAACATCTGAATTCATTCCTTGCTCTAAAAACTACCTCTTTCTTTCTTTCTTTTGGGCTTTAGCATTTTGGAGATTTTTTTGTATTTTGTTGTTTTGTTCTTAAGATCAGATAGAAATCTTTCTTCAGCTTTTGATGACAGGTCATAAATCTGTGTTTGTAGTCTAATTCCATTTTTCCCTCTTTCTGTTGTAGGGAACAGGAGTGTTGAAGGAGGGCCAGTCTCCTCAAAATTGGTAAGTACTTGTACCAGGCAGGCATAATGGGCCTGATGCTAGTTGTTCTGTGACTTTTTGCAAAAAAGCTCTCTTCCCAGATATGAGGCTTTGCTGTTTTCACCAAGTGAGAGTGAATTTTTGTCTAATTTCGCATAGCTATATCTCAAATGCATTTGTGTTTCTAATAATGCTGCTAGGAGTACATGTTCCTGCATTCAATAACCTGTTAAAATGTAAAGGTCCCCTTTGCCAAAAATGTCCTTAATGCAGTGGATCGAGCTGAAAATTCAGAAGTCAGGAAATTCAAAAGTTAAGGTTCCCATTGTGTTTTGTATTACTTAATATGCTATTAAATTTGATGGCGTTAGTGTATGTGCAAAATGGCTAGGTTAACGTAACTGTGGGAACCTTGACTTTGAAATTTGGGACTTGTAAGCATTTATATTCCTAAATTTAAAGTTGGATTGGCTTAATGTCTGATACTACATTTTTAGTGTGTGTTGTTTTGTATAATTCTTAAAAGAGGAAAAAATAGAGAGAAATGTAGCAGTGTGGGACATATAGGCAAACATTTTTTCTCTAATATCTACTTTAACAGCTTATAAATCATCACAATCATTTCTTTGAATGTCTAATTCTAGATCACAGATTGTACAGGGCAGTCTAGTAACAAAGGATCAAACAAATATTAACCTTATTTGGAGAGCGTGTATAATGATAAAAGATTAAATTCAAACAAAATAGCTGGTATAGCATAGTCTCCTAATGCAGAGCTATTCTTTTTGTTTTTTAGTTTTTTAATTCTCTCTCTTAAATAGTAATTAACTTAATGTGTGGAGTAGATACTTGGTTAAGGCTTCTTTTTGAAAACTTGAGGTGTCTTTCTTATCTTGTAGTGATTGGGCTTTGAACATGAAAGAGAGGCATTTGAACCAGTTAACTTTGCATTTACCACCTTTTTATTCTACTTGCCTTTCTCTCATGGAACCTTTTTAAATAAATGATCAAGACTCAATAGCCCTTTACTCTAAAATGTGATAGAATCATCGAATCTTAGAGAAGGGACTTTAAGGGCCTTCTCTTCCAGCCTTTTACCTGATGTGAAAGGCATTTTTTCCCTATATCCCTAACAGATTGTTATTTGGGTACACATTGAATACTACATTTTTAAAAAATGTAGCACATTATTTTCTGTAATGTATTTTGAGGAAATCTACGTCCACAGAAATGAATCAATATTACTGAGGTTGGGCGGGGGTGGGAAAAATGTCTGTGGTCAAATAATTTGGGAAATGCTGCATTAAAGTTAAACAGGTTTCTTTACTGCAGGACTTCTCAGAACCTTTAATATGCTAATGTGCATTGTGAATCTCCAAGAGGGGGATATGATATGCAGCATTCTTGAATACTTCTAATGACAGGGAGCCCACTACCTCATAAGGTAACCCATTCCTTTTTTGTACAGCTCTAATCCTTAGCTCTTCCTTAAATTGATCTGAAATCTATCTCCCATAACTTCTACTTCTACTAAGTACTTACTGGTTATGCCAAGACCACCATACCCTCTGTGTTAACTTTTGTGTAGTAAATATTCATATGATTCTGGCCACGCTTGTCTGGACTTTTTTTTTAATCATTAAATAGTATTCTGGTAAGTGTGGGAACCAATTCTAAAATCTTGGCCTCATTTTCACTATGCTTTTATACACTACTCTCCAGCCTCCTTTATTTTGAATTTCTGTGAGTTTTTAAATTCAGCTCAACATTCTGATTGTCAAGTGTAGTTGAGATGATTTTGGTAAACATGCTTGATTTCTGTAAAGAAAGGTGGGCAATAGAAGAATGTGTGTGTTGGAGTTAGGCCTGGGCCCAGGAAGCTGAGGTAGGAACTGGGTGTTAGAATGAACA
Organism: Carollia perspicillata; assembly: GCA_004027735.1. NCBI lineage: Eukaryota > Metazoa > Chordata > Mammalia > Chiroptera > Phyllostomidae > Carollia > Carollia perspicillata. The sequence continues at coordinate 4,010 of PVKM010002424.1, read as the reverse complement.
GTGGCCGGAGGGAGAGATGAAGACCCTGCAGCAGACCTGTGAAGGAGAGGGCGCTGCGGGGACCTGACCTGGCCTGGCCCGAAACACCCCATCCTTCTGTTGGAACCGTATGACCCGTGTAGGTATTCCTTTTTTAAAAATAAGGATCCCCTCCAAATAAAACAGAAACGATATATATTTTATATTCAAACACATTCAGGAATTCAGATATCATAAATCTGGGGGGGTGTAGAAATTTAATGTAATGGTTAGGAAACCTCATTTGCACTGGCTGAAGTGATTTTGTCAGCAATTAACAATACCAGGGTCTGAGTGCGGTCGCCTGGCCAGATTCGAATGGGAGTCTCTCGAGCAGGAGTGCCCGGCTCGTGGTGCCAGGGGTGTATCTTGTGGACATGGAGGAGTGTCACCGAAGAGCTACCACCACGACAGTAAAAAAACAGATATTATGTTTTCTGTCATTTTTTTTATTGATTCATGTTAGCAAATGTTAGTTTTCAGTAAGTGTTACTAAAAGAATTTAATTATTTTTAGCATCTGTGATCATTTTTAGCACTGTTAGTTAAAAGTCAAAGATACTGTTTTATCTCTTAGCATGTTACATACATAGTATTTTGCACAAATTGAAACCTAATATTTTAGTATTAGGCATGTGACAAGTAAGGATACATAGATCTGTGAAGACTTTCTACTTTTTTATATTAAAAAATTAATTGTACCTACTCAAAACATTATGCTGAGAATATAGGTCAAAAGTGGAGTCTTACACCAATGAACTGCAGCACAGCGCACGCGGAGCTGACCGTTCTTAGGGAATTCAGTCTGGGGCCACAACGTATTGCGAACCTACTGTTAAACTTGGTCGACGAGCTGAGTTTAGATTGGAAAAAGGTTTATAGCAGTTCAGGAACAGAGCAGTGTTTCTTAGCAGTAAATTCAGAGTTATAGCATTACTAAATTATTAGAGTCATGATGAAAGACCTAGAGGTCACATATCTCCAAGCAGAACTACACCCAGAAAAATGGTTAGAAACTCCTTCTTAGAGAATTTCAGAATAGGAAAGCCTGTGGTCCCCTCAGCAATATACTGTGTGGGGACGTAAAGTTTGTGTGTATGAATAAAAGCATTATATTAGGAGTAACATAGAACTTTATAGTTGACAGAGGGCTTTTCACATGGTATTTACCTTACTTAAACCTCATAACAAGTTTATGAAGTAGGTGATACTGTTCCCATTTTCCTGATTTATAAACAAACATACAAATTTTAAAAAGCTTGAGGCTGATAACACAGTGAGTAAGTGGAGTCAGGTTTTTTGATTTGGGGGACAGAAATTCTTCCCAGAGTTCACTGCCGCCTTTCTTAGTGGGGTTTGATTATTGATTTTGCTTGGTTCCTTGGTAGAGTTCTTATTTGTTTATGTTTTATTTTTTTGTTGTTAGAAAGTGAGAGGCCATTAGCTGTCCCCGTGGTTGGACATATATAGTTTTGAAATAACGAATGTTGGTGTTTTGTCCTAGGCAGTGTCCTTCCTGATGGTAGTATTTAGGGCTGTTGGGTGGTGAATGGGCATTGTCCCTCAGTACAGTGTGTCTATTACTGTTTTGTGCATCTGTTTATATTACCGTACAACAAATGATTTATTTATAAGTTATTAGAGTTGGTCAGAATTTGATAAATAACTTTTGTTACAGATTTAGCGAATCATGCCTTCTTTATGATGCTATGAACTACACCCAAATGGTCTTCATGTGATGGCCTCAGGAGTTGTCTAAGCCCCCAAAATATTTTAAAAAAGGATTCAACATGTTCTTGCTTTGTTTTCAGATGCTATAAATGTGTGTATATAATATGTTCCTTTAGGGAAAGACCAGTCTTGTAAAATTGCTGTCCAGTAAGAGGCCTTTATGAAAAATTATATCAAATGAATCTTTCAATCCTCCATAAGTTTTTGTATAACAATTCACTACTTTTTTTAACCCTTCTTTTAAATGTTTTATTTTGAAATAAAATGAGTAATTGGCATCTGGAGTTCTTGCCAAATTAAATCGGTGTCTTTGTGTGTCTCTAATAAGTAGACAACAATCTGATGAAGGAAGTAAAAGCCATCAGCCCCTTGTTAACTTCAGTTGCAGGCTTTTTATCCTGTGGGGCACTCTTTGACATTTAGAGCTTCCGGGTTAAACCTTGGTTTTACTTTTTCTTTTACTGACCTTTTGTTTCATCAGTGTAAAATTTTCTGATGCTTTATCTAGCAACCTTCAATTAATTTTTTGTTATTTAAAAATAAGTGCCTGTTTCCTATGGAAATATTTGAAATATCGATACCATGGAAAGAAGAAAGTAAAAACCTTTGGTGTTGCCCCTCAGAGATAACCAGCAGCAAGTTACGAAAGTGCCATCTGACCCACATTCGAGGCAGTTTGTGGTGTTGTTATTTTTATAAATCTTTGTCAGTTTGAGAGACAAAACGTATCTTCTTAAAGTTTACATTTCCATGGCTATGTTTTTCATTCATGTTTGATGGTGGTTTTTATTTCTTCAGTGAATTGCTTTTTCGTAGTTTTAAACCTTGTGAGCACTCTAATTGTAAAACTCTTTGTTGTTTATATTTTAAGTTCTCCATGTTTTTTTAAAAATATTTATTTATTTATTAGAGAGGGGAAGGGAGGGAGAAAGAGAGAGAGAGACATCAATGTGTGGTTGCCTCTCACATGGCCACCACTGGGGACCTGGCCTGCAACCCAGGCATGTGCCCTGACTGGGAATCGAACCTGTGACCCTTTGGTTCACAGCCCGCGCTCAATCCACTGAACTATGCCAGCCAGGGCTAAGTTCTCCATGTTTTTAACCTGCTGTTTGTTTCCATAGTTGATATGAGTTGAGTTGAGCTATGATGTTAATATGTTACAACCAGTAAAATAAAATATGGCCTTTCTGGTGTTGAAAATACCCCTTTAACTTCAAGATGGTTCTTAATTTGACAGATACTGAAACAAATAATTTTTGGACACATTTACTGCAAAATTAAAACTAATTCAAGTACTGTTTTCAGGAAGAACTCTAGTGCATAAGTCAAGAATTTTAGTAGAAAGATTATTTTAGTATTTATTGATTTATTTATTTTAAATATATTTTATTGATTATGCCATTACAGTTGTCCCATTTTCCCCCCTTCATTTCCCTCCACCCTGCACACCCCCTCCCACCCACACTCCCCCCCTTTAGTTCATGTCCATGTGTCATAAGTTCTTTAGCTTCCACATTTCCCACACAACTCTTGCCCTCTCCCTGTCTATTTTCTCCCCACCTTCTATGCTACTTATTCTCTGTACTTTCTCCCCCCATCCTCCTCCCACTCCCCTGTTGCTAACCTTCCACGTGATCTCCATTTCTGTGGCTCTGCTCCTGTTTTAGGTGACCGCTTGCTTAGTCTGCTATTGTTTTAGGTGTGGATGTTGATAACTGTGAGTTTGCTGTCCTTTTACTGTTCATATTTTTATCTTTTTCTTAGATAAGTCCCTTTCACATTTCATACAATAATGGCTTGGTGGTGATGAACTCCTTGAACTTGACCTTATCTGAGAAGCACTTTATCTGCCCTTCCATTCTAAATGAAAGCTTTGCTGGATAGAGCAGTCTTGGATGTAGGTCCTTGCCTTTCATGACTTGGAATACTTCTTTCCAGCCCCTTCTTACCTGTAAGGTCTTTTTTGAGAAGTCAGCTAACAGTCTTATGTGAACTCCTTTGTAGGTGACTGTCTCCTTATCTCTTGCTGCTTCTAGAATTCTCTCCTTCATTTTAATCTTGGCTAATGTAATTATGATGTATGCCTTAGTGTGTTCCTTCTTGGGTCCACCTTCTTTGGGACTCTCTGAACTTCCTGGACTTGCTGGAAGTCTATTCCCTTTGCCAGATTGGGAAAGTTCTACTTTATTATTCATTCAAAAGTTTTCCACTTGTTGCTCTTCCTCTTCCTCTTCTGGTACCCCTATAATGCAGATGTTG